>CM021106.1:452812995-452835106 GCA_007115665.2 Sequoiadendron giganteum
ATTGCTATCATAGTAGATGTTAATATATTAACAAAGGAAGGCATGCCTTTGAGCCAAATAAAAGAGAAATGGGGCGAAAGGTTTAAAGGACTCATGCAGAAAGGGGATGATGGTGAAGATTTGATGATAGATCGATTGATGGTTGTCCAGGAAGAGATAAAGGTTGCTAAAAGAGAGTTGAAAAAGATGAAGGATATGAGAAAGTTTTCTATAGCAGAATTGGAGCGAATTAAATTTGAAGATAGTTGGATTGATGGGCCAGAATTAGATCTATTACAACAATTCTTCACCAATTATTACGATTTTATTACAGACCCAACTTCACATGCATAAATATCTTGCATGCATGACTTTCTTCTTCTTTGCATGTTGCATGTAGCACTAACAGTTTTGAAGCGCATGACATTTTTTCTCTTCTATTTTCTATTCTCCAATTTAACTGAATGTCTAATGTAAGAACTGAAGATTAGATCGATCTGAGTTTCCAAGAGAGTTTTTGTTCCTAAAAGGGTGGATGATTTAAAATAGAAGTGAAGTTCGAATTTTGTATATCTATAAATACCCTTTCGGTATCATATTGTAAAGGTCATCTAATAGAGAATAGAATTGGCCTACCTGATATTAGGAGATAGAATTTTGTAGTGATTACAGAGATACATTGTTACTTGATACTTTACAATTAAATAAAATTATAGGTTTACGCAATATGGTGTTAGAATTGAATTTTTGTTGATAAGGCTAATAAGTTATAATCTATCTGTATGCCAGTGATTGTGCTGAAACATGATTGTTTCTTATGTGATGAAATCCATTAAAAGAAACTGGATTTAAGGATTATCTTGTTGGATTATTATTGAATTAGAATTTATTGAAGTCTGTTGATCTATGATCTTGGCAATGAATGAATGTGTTGTCTTTTGGAATATTTGAAGTGGTTGTGATAGGCGAATTAAAATAAGCACCTTAGATGTATACAATGGTATAGATTATTCTATAAATTGTATCATGCTTTGGTTTTCTTGATTTGATTGGAAAACATTCATTGTTGAAGATATATGTCTGGATGTTAGATGAGTTTTGTTCATGTTTATTGGTTTACCCTTTGACCTATCTTTTTCTTTTGTTTGAAACCCCTTTGATTTACTAAAAATAGTTCGTTAAAATGAGTTATTGCTTGCATTCTTTGTTACTAGCACAGGCCCCTTGAACATTACAGTTGCATAAACCGATTGAGTGACACCAGACAGTTGAGAACCAACTACCAGGACCTTGGGAGTTAGGCTAATATATGTTGTCTTTCTTTTTCAGGAGAAATAGAGTAGAAATATTCTATTTTAACGTTGTTTGTGTCATTTTCACCATCAACAAAAATTGGCGCTAGAAGGAGGGCTTGAAAGATCAAGTTGGCTCGCATTGTGTCTTTCTCACCAGAGAAATATGAGAGGATCCTCAGATCCTCCACTAATCCTGAACCATTTGAAGAAATTCAAACCCCGGTTAGACCTAGACCCCATGCTCGTAGGATATTGATACCTACCTTACCACCACCGCTTACTCCAACTAGATTACCACCAAATCCACCTACACCACCACCACTTCCACCTACATCACCACTGCCAAGTAGGCCCGAGTCTCCACCAATTTAGCCTATATCACCACCTACTCAATCAATCCCACCCATGGCTTACCTTGTCAATAACCCTTGTCCATTAGGGACTATTCTAGGAGAAATCCATGATTTATTAAAGAACCCAAAAAAATTTTGTCCTAAATACATACATGGTGAATCAAGAAGTGTTGAGGAGCACATACAAGCATTCAAAGATGCTTGCACAAGAGCTCAATTTTCTCATCAGGATGTGGTACGTAGACTATTTCCTTACTGTTTAGGAGATATGGCATATAACTGGTATTTAAATTTTCCCCGAGGATCTATCCTAGGTTGGACAAATTTAGAAAATTCATTTATTAATCAATTTTAGTTTATGTAGACCCTACCATTTTGTACCACCAGTTTGCCACAATAAGAAAGGAACATCATGAGCCACTACCGTTGTTCAATAGTAGATTCCAAAGAATGTTTTGTAGGTTGCAAGACCCTTATCTAGTAGCTGAGAATATTGCCATACAGGCATATTTAAGTGTTGTTGATCCTTTAATTGGCCTATTATTGCAGAGAACTTATCAGCTTGGTGAGATATACTCTTTGTCTAAAGTCTATCATCTGGCTATCAAGATGCAACATCAGATAAGTCTGCAACCAGGAGGTTTAGGAGTAGCTCCTCCTCCCATGAATTATCTGATGCCTAATCCACCAATATACAACATTGTCCCAAAGATGTCCTATTCCCAATATGGACCTGTGTTTGAGCTACAAGCTCCACCTACCATGCCCTTCTTTGGTAATGGCATGCAAGATTCTTCCCAACAACCTCAAAATCCACAAAAACAAGTGGGAGGATCAACCCATGTTTATTCCCCAGCCATAGTACAGAATGTACAGAATAAGCAAACTATCCAACTAACTAGTAAGTTAGATACTCTTAAGAAGACTCTATCTCAAATGTCTAATGACATGGCACAACTAAGGAAAAACCATCCCCATAACCAAAATCAGAATTACAACAACCAAGGAGGTTATAACAATCTAGGTAATTATTCTAATCGGAATGGGAACTAGAACACCAATCGAAACTTTCAAGGTCAAAATTTCTCTAACTAGAATTACCAAAATCAGAACAGTTGGTATAACTAGAGGTACAACAACAACAACAACAACAACAACAATAGGTAGTGGAATATTGGGCCTAGCATCGGGGGAGTTCCCCATAACTATCAGTCAGGTGAGGAGAGATCACATACTACTAATGTTGCTGACCTCAAATTTATGACTAATTGATCCAAACTACATGATACTGCAACACATTTCAAGGTTAATTGCCCTGAAATTGAAAAGATTGTAAAGATTGTACAAGTTGATGCCCATCCCCTAGCAAGAAATTCCAATCAGGATAATGGGCCATTCAGCACTACCATGAATTATGAAACCATTGAAGAAAAATATCAGTTCCCTATGCAAGGAGATAATGAGCCAGAGGAAGATGTATATGATGTTCAAGCTTTTCAGTCCAAAGGAGGTCACTTTCTGAGAAATCAGAATAAGGGCCCATTTACTACATCTTCACCCCCTAATAACATGGTCCCACCTAACCAGAACGCAGATAACAATCCACCACCACCAAAGGGACCTTCTGATTCTCAGAATAGAGGTAATCTGCCTCCTATTCCTAAATATCAAGTTAGGAATGATTCATATTTTGATTTCATTACAGAATTACGAGGCAAAAGACATCATTATCATTATTTGACATCATGAAGTGGTGCCTAGCTCAACGGGAGGTAGTATTAAAATCTTTGGAGGAGGTAGATCGCCTAAAAGGGAAAGGTAAAGTGACTCCAACAAAGGAGACAAATACAACCATTTATAAAGGTAAGACTAGTACCCCACCTTTTCTGTTAAGTTTAAGAATCTTTGGAAAGAATCTGCACAATTGTTTATTGGATAGTGGAGCATCGAGAAATTTCATGCCTTTTTCGATTTGTAAGAAGTTAGGATTGAGTCCTATCCTAGCCAATAAAAAGGTGATTCAGTTGGATAAAACCGAAGTCAATGTTGTAGGTGAATTAAAGAACATGCATGTGTAGGTTGGATCAGACCCAAGGATCCAGACCTATATAGATATCCAACTAGCAAATATCCCAGAAACATATGGTATGCTCCTAAGTCGGGAGCTAATGAAAAGCATAGGGGGATATCTGTCCTTGGATTTCTCTCACATGTGGTTACCATGGAAAGGAGTTGCAACACATATAAGAATTGAAAGTGAACCTAGGCTCAAATACATGATCATAGAATATGATGCTTCAAATGAAGTAGCATACTTTGAGACTGAGATAGGAGTTTACAAATAAGAGGAAGTCCCTACTTTCTCTATAGTCAGTCCTAGGGATACATTGCCCTTAGATCATAGTGACCCAATGATCTGCATTAACCAACAAGTTTTGATAAGGAAATTACAACGAGATAAGTTGGTTTTAGGAGAAGAAACCGATTTGAGTAGTTTGTTGCTTCCTAATTGGTGTAGGATACATTATCATAATCATTCAGAATTAACATGTCAATCATGCTTAGATATTATAAGTCATGTAGATTAGCATCAACAAATATGTCAAGAGAAACAAGCCCAGACCTCCATCAATGAGTTTTCTTTCCAAGTTAAGGATGCAACTATTCTTACACGGGCTAGTCTTTCTCAAGAAGAAGGTCCTTCACTAGAAGAACAGACTCAAGTTGTTTGTTCTGAAGTCCAACAAGAAGTTGAGGTATCTCGGTTCCTATTTGATACACCTACCCCACATACTTTGCCAATACCCAAGGCATTGATGAGAAGTGATTTGGATTGTAATTTAACCCAAGAGGGTGTTCAGGAAGTAATTCCTTGACAGGCTGAAAACATAAAAAAATCTTCAATTGAACTTTGCCCCGAGTCAAATTCTAATAAACAGAAAAAGTCTGAGCCACCACACATCTCAAGTAAGTCATCCCCTGTTATTCCTAAAAAGAAGGAGCTCCCAGCCAAGGATCAATTATGGACTCTTAAATTTGATGGTTCCAAATCTAAAGTAGGAAGTGGAGCAAGGATTGAGCTAACTAACCCAAAAGGGAAGACTTACTTTGCTTCTTATAGATTGCAGTTTGGTTGCACAAACAATGTGGCTAAGTGTGAAGCACTTCCACAGGGTCATATGCTTGCTCATAAGAAGAAGGTTACTGCTCTCATAGTTATGGGAGATTCTGAGGTGATTGTAAAGCAGGTACGTAGCCAATATACATGTCACAACAAAAGATTGGATGCATACAGAAATAGGGTTTGGAATTTAATCAAAGATTTTGATGCTTTTGGGATTAGTCTGATCCCTAGAGAGGCTAATCAAATTGCAGATGCTCTGGTTGTGGCTGCTAGCACATTAGAACCTATGGAAGATTCTGATCTAAAGAGGTTTTCAGTTGAGTTGATTTTAGTCTCAGCCGTTCCTGATAATGTTAGACACTTTCAGGTATTTGATGATGATCAGCACATTTTAGCCTTTTTGGAAAGTTCTGATGTATTTCAAGGACAAATAATTGATGAATTTGAACAAGATCAAGGAGATTTGAACCCTGAGAAAGAGAGTCCAGAAGGAATATTGGATTTAAAGAGTAATAGCATTCTGAAGGGAATGGTTGCTTTAGAGAGAATATTTGATTCATATCTGAGGGCTCATCAAAGGATGCCTACCGAGAGTGAGGGAGGTAAGTATGAATCTGTTAATTTGACTCACTCAGGTCCAGAAAGGAATGTTCTTATAGGAAAAACTTGTCCTGAAGAAATTAAGGACAAGATAATCAAGGTCTTGGAGCAGAACATTGAAGCTATAGCTTGGAGTTATGATGATTTAAAAACTTTTGACACATCAATCATTACTCATACCATCCCTCTCAAGCCAAATGCCAAGCATTTTCACCAAAAGCAATGCCCAGTCAATGCTTTAATTGAGCCCTTAATTCAGAAGGAGGTGCAGAAAATTTTATCTGCTAGAATAATCTTTCTAGTTAGACATTCTACCTAGGTGGCTAATTTAGTTCCTGTCCGCAAGAAGAATGGTGAGATCAGGTTATGTGTGGATTTTAGGAATCTAAACAAGGCCTCTCAGAAAGACAATTATCCATTACCTTCTCTTGATGAAGTATTACAAAAGATAAATGGATCCCAGATGATGTCATTCTTGGATGGTTATTCTGGATACAATTAGTTTTTGGTAAGTCATGAGGATAGGATGAAAATTGCTTTCACCACTAAATGGGGAACATTTGCTTACAGGAGGATGCCATTTGGTCTCATCAATGTTGGAGCTACTTTTCAAAGGGTGATGGATGTATCTTTCAAAGATCTAATAGGAAAATGTATAATCATTTATGTAGATGATTTAACCATCTTCTCCAGGAATAGAGAAGATCATGTTGCAGACCTGGAAAAGGTTCTAAATAAATGTATAAGTTATGGTGTCTCTCTTAACCCAAAGAAATGTGTATTTGGAGTTTCTGAAAGAAATCTCTTAGGTCACATTATATCAGAGGAGGGGATTTCCATAGATCCTGACCGAGTGGAGGCCATCTTGAAATTGACAAAGCCAGGAAGCAAGAAGGAAATGAGGTCTTTCTTTGGAAGGATCAATTTTGTTAGGAAATTTATAACAGGGTTTGCAGAAATTGTCAAACCCCTCAATGAAATGATGAAGAAGGATGCAAAGATTGAGTGGAGTGAAGAGGCTAAGTCTACTTTCATGTAGATTAAACAATCTATATGCGAGGCACATGTTTTGACAAGCCCAGATTACCTAAAACCTTTCTATATCTATTCTTTTGCTTCTAATCATTCTTGTGCTGCAGTTTTAACACAGAGAAGAGAAGAGAGTGAGGAGAGACCGATTGATTTTATGAGCTCTCCATTTAAAAATGCAAAAGTAAGGTATTCACCATTAGAAAATCAAGCCTTTGCATTGGTATGAGTAGTGAAGAAGTTTGGGCATTACATAATTTGAAGTCAAGTGATGGCCATAGTTCTAGATCCAGCTGTGAAGTCTCTTTTGATGCAAAGTGAATTAGGGGAACGAAGAGGGAAGTAGATGTAAATCTTGCAGGAGTTTGACTTAGAAATTCACCCGATGAAACTCAATCGAGGACAAGGATTGTCAAAAGCAATGGCTGAAGTAGACAAAAGTATTACTTGCCAACAGTACACTGTCCAATCATTCACAAAGGATCCATGGTATACAAATTTAGTCTTCTTCCTCCTCAATAACAAATGTCCAGAAGGAATGAATGCTACTTAGAGGAGAGCATTGAGGATGAAGAGTGCTCATTACATGCTCAAAGGGGGGTCCATTTATAGAAATAATTTTCATGGAATTTACCTACACTGTTTGGATCAGCAAGAAGCTAAGCATGCTATTTCTGAGTTTCATGGAAGGCATGGAACAGGGCATGGATCTGCAGATGCTTTGGCTCATTAGATTTTAAGATCAGGCTATTATTGGCCTTATGTGTTTAGAGATGCACATTGTCACTGTAGGTCTTGTCATGTATGCCAAACCTTTGCACCTAGAGAAAGAAATCTTCCAATGCCCCTACAACCAGTATATAAAGTAAGGCCACTTGCTCAATGGGCACTTGATTTTGTAGGTGTAATTAATCCAAATTCTTCTGTAGGTCATAAATTCATCTTGACTGCAACTAACTACTACACACATGGGAGTGAGGCACATCCTTGCAAGAATAACACCATAGAGGTGGTCATCAAGTTTCTGACTAAGAACATCACAACTAGGTTTGGAGTTTCATTTGCTTTGGTATGTGATAATGGCCCTGCTTTTTCTTCTGCTAAATTCATTTCATGGGCCTATGAACATAAAATTGTTTTGAAGTATTCTTCCAATTACTACCCTTAGGGAAATGGAGTGGCTGAATCCACAAATAAGAACTTGTTGGAAGTGATAAGAAAGTTTTTAGAGAATAATCCTATGGACCGGCACACCCAGTTGAGATTTTCCTTATGGGCAAATCGAACTAGAATTAAAGTAGCTCTAGGAAACTCACCTTTTAAGTTAGTTTATGGCCAAGATCCAATCTTCCCAATTCATTTACAGATACCTGTTCTTAAGTTCATGCAGGAATTTTATAACAAGGATGATAGGATTGAGGTTAGACTACTTAATTTGTTAAATATGGAAGAGCAAAGAGATGCTGCTTTGCAGCAATTCTCTAAGCATCAAGCTGTTGTCAAACGCTAGTTTGACAACAGAGCCAAAATAAAATCCTTTAGAATATCAGATCTTGTTTTATTATGGGATACGGCTAGGGAAAAGAAAGGATATCATTAGAAGTTTGATAGACTTTGGTTAGGTCCTTATCAAGTGGCTGAAATATTAGGTGAGAATGCTTTTCGTTTGACTACCTTAACAGGAGTGCCTGTTCCATTACCAGTTAATGGTCAGTTTCTCAAGCACTATTTTGGTGCATAGAAGGTCTAATGTTTTAAAATAAATTGTATTATACTGTATCATATGTAATTAAATTTCTTTTTTTGTTTGTTTTGTTTATTTTCTTTCTTGTTTTTGTTTGTTTGTTTTGTTTTGTCTTGTTTCGTTGGGGATCTTCATTTTGTTCATTTCAAATTAAGGGGTAGTTATTCAAAGTATACTATTGGTACTAGGAGAGAAGTTGGTTTGGGTATTTTCATTATCACTATTGAAAAGGATTTTGTTATGAAACTTATGTTTTATGACATTCTAGTTTGGGTTGGAGAAGTTATTAAGGATAGAAGATATATTGTGAATATCTCCTGAATTATGATCAAAGATCTGTCACCAAATTAGGAAAACATCTGCATGAGTAGGTACCTATTTGTTTTAGAATGGCTTTATCCTTTGATTCAAGTGAAAAATCCGATTCCAAGACTATCATGAAATCCATAGTAGTTCTCAACCCATGTTTCAGATTCATTATGTCTGAAGTATTGAGGAAGTACACAAAATATTTCCGCAAGCAAGGTTCTAAAAGAGAAAAAAATGAATGAAAGAAAAGAAAGAAAGAAGAGGCAAACTCAATATCAAGTGGGTAATCAAGTATCTCTATTAGGGCTATGGACGCCTAGCTGGCAGTAGAGCAATGCTTTGAGAGAACTAGAGGTATCTTCGTCGGGGCTATGGACGCCTATCTGGCAGCAAAGCAATTCCCAGGATTTTACTACATGATAGTTAAAGGATTAAACCTATGTAGCTTGAATCTTAGGAATTAGTTGTTCACAAACAGAGAAAGTATCTAGAAAGAATGATGCATAAAATAGGCACACATTTAGAGTCAGAAATAACTCATGAGCACATACATCTGAGATTCTAGCTCAAACTTATCCTACATATATCTGATCTTATTCAAGTTAGTATGCTTCATAAACCAAGTAGTTTTAGGGTGACTAAAATTTTCTTTGGGTATCTTGAAAATGGGTAAACCATTTTCCCAGCCAAGTCGCCATTTGTTATGCCTTGCATAACCACCCCATCTTTTTCCTTGGTCAAAATGGGTCCCCCTTTGTGTTTTTATCTTTTGTGGTTTTTCAAACAAATTTGGGGTCCTTTGTTTCCAACACTTTGTTTTATTTTGGTTTAGTCTGTCGGAATCGAAACCGGAACCAAATCGGGTTCTGAAACTTCTTTCAAAACTCATTCTAATTCCCATTCCGACAGTCTCTCTTTTATCTTTTGTTTTGTCTTTATCGAAGCTAGATCTGGAGTGGATGTTAAGTCGATATTTATTCAAAATTGCAAAATCAAAATCCATCCCGTCTCCGCCTCCGCTTTTTGAACTTTTGGTTTCAATCTAGGTCCTTATGTTAAGTTTTATTATGTTGGTCTTTTGTTTTACTTTTTGTGTTTGGTTTCATTTTTTCCTTTGTTGGCGGACCTGGAACTGGAACGGGAATGAAGTTGGGAAATTCCTTAAGTTTCTGAATCAGTTCTCACTCTGATTCCACTCCTTGGTCGTTGACTTTTGATTGAAGTCGCACTATAGTAAAGGGTTTGTTCTTCTCCAGTTTCGACTCCACCTAATTTCATTTAATGCATTAATGACAGCTGCCATGCGTAGGTAGGAATTTTGAATTTGTTACCTTGATTAAGGATTAAGTGGGTTATTATTATGATCATTATTATGAAATTGAAGAGCGAGGAAAAGTAGCTGTGAAGTTCATCTAAGTGAATCGATTGAAGGAGGAGGAGATAGTTGTTTGCGATTTGTTCAGAAGGTTAGCTAGGTTTTGCATTCGATGTAGGGTTCCTATTCTTGTTTCTTTTATTTATTTGCTTTCGTGTTTTCTGTTTGTGTTTGTTTGATTTAGATCTTTGGGTGGGTTCGCCATTTTGGTAGGTTTGTGTGTTTTTTTTCTTTCTTTTGTTTGTTTGTTGTTCTTGATTTTGCTTTATGCTTGTGTTTTTGGTTTTATAGTGAGTGAGGGCGTGGTTGCTTTTGCGTTTTTTCATGATCACGTCGTGTTGTGTTAGGTTTTAAATATGTTGGTTTAGTTAGAGTTTTCACGGTGAGGTAGATTAAATCTAGGTTTTTTTTATAGCGAGTTAGGGTTGGTAGAATCTGGTTTTACTTAGGATTTTTATGCGCGTTAGATCTGGTTAAGTAGAGGGGTAAAATCTGTGCCCTAGTTTTGTATCACATTTTCTAGATTAGGGTTTTGTGTGTTTCTATGATCATGTTTTAAAATGTTTAAATATGATGCCCTAAAAATACAGTCGTCCCCCATGGTCATATGGGCATAGTCTTTTCCTGATATATTTTAAGCCTCGTTTCATTTAATATGACCTTAGTCTTTAATCATGGAGTTAAGCGTTAAATTGATAAAAATTGATGATGACGTCATGAACAATATAGCCGGAAGCGGGATCGGAATTGATTTAGGTTTTGTTGGATGTGTTTTATGTTTATTGTCAATTCCATTTTCCATCTCATCTCCGACTCCATTTAAAGTAAGAAGCTTTACTTCATAAAAATGTTTATCTAGCGGAAGCGGAAGCGAAACTGAAACATAATATGAAAATAGAAAATCTGAAGGAAACTGAATCAATTTCCATTTCGGTTTCAGTTTCGATCACTATTTCATTTCCGACTCCGAGTCCACTTCTTATTAGTAGAGTGACAGTAACAGTTTTTGCTCTAAGCCCAACAATATGTTAAAAGAAGATTATTTAAGATGTTTTCTACCTAGTTTCGCCTTCAATGTATGTTTGAAAGGTATGATTTTAAAGATACATTTTTGAGATGTTTAATTCAGGGATCTAATTAGAGATTTTTTTGTAGGAAAGCTAAAAGGATGTCAGGAACATTAGGAGAAGCTTCCCAAAGAAACTAGCCTGCAAGAACATCAAAGGCGGTACCTAAACCAAAGAAGATCAAGCCAGAACAATTGGCTTATACCTTGAGGTATAATCATAGGAGTCCTGTTGTGAAAGTAAGCAAAGTAGAATCAGTCTAGTCAGACATCACCAACACAAACTTGGGCCTGTACAACTTTGAGGAGGTGTATACTAAAACATTCAATGAGGATGTGACACCTAGAACTGAGAGAATTGTTGATTCTGGTTTGGCTCATATCACTTTGTTTCCTTTATCAATCCAATGCCCAGAGTTGATCTTGACAGCAGCCAGTGCCTACAATCCTGCTACCAGACAATGCATGGATTCATAAAACAATGTAATTATTGATCTCACTCCTCAAGCATTTCAAAGTATATTTAATGTCCTGGATCCTAAGAACTTGGTGCAGTTGGATGAGGTAGAGGCCCTTGAGAAATATAGTAAGTATAAAGAATCCAATAAACTTCATTTGAACAAAAATTGGTTGAAGACAGAGAAGAAGTCTCTAACCAAGCTTGTAGACCAGCCAAAGAGGGAAGATTTCTACAAAGAGGTATTAGATTTAATAATGATGTTGTCTAGGGCTTTTGGGAAGAGAGATACATTTCATTTCAAGGACTGGATGTTTCCTTTCATCTAGACAAATTTACATGGAACCCATCAGTTTGATTGGCCGATGATTGCATCAAATTTTATTCATGATCAACTGACCAACATCAGGGAGACTAAGTGCTTCTTTATGACTTCTTACATTGTGTATGCAGCAGCAAGGTTGGGTATCTTCCCAGGTTTAAATAGAGTAAGGATAATGGGAGTCTTGGATGGACAAAAGAAAGTGTGGAAGCATTATAACCAACTATCTCTACAGGTTGCTGAGACTCAATTGAGAACTATTAATGATGCATTCATATATGTAGTCATTAACCATCTAAATGGAGATATAGGGTACAGGCTGAGTCAATAGGCCATGGCATTTATTGCTGAATGGGGATGTTGGTACATTCAATACCCCAAGTTTACATATTTCAGGATAGCTGGTTTTGAATACCATCCACATTTGCTTCCAAGGTGTTGCAATAACAGGATAGTGTTGATGGAGTTTATATATCAAGCTCTTGGAGTTAATTCTTGGTTTGATTTAAAACATAAGACAAGATGTCACAAGTTTCCCATGAAGTTGGGTGAGTATAGCTGTCAGCATTTAGTAGGAGGAAAGGTAATCTGCAGCGAGCTGATACAATTAAAGCTACGATTATACATAGCTCCTAAGTATTTTGACCTGAAGGGGAAGATGAATGCCTTGTTGCCTTCTGTGTTTGACAAGCATTTTAGTTTATTAGAAGATTTCTAGAGTGATAGACATGATGAGTATGATTTGAGGAAAAACAATTATGAAAGACTACCTATTCCACTCATGTCAGAGTTTGGAGTTAAAAATGACATTCCTGACACATTGGTGGATGATGGAGTTGTGCTAGATCCATCTTATTGGGCTTTGAACATTGGAACTAAAACTCTGGATCCAATTAATTGGGATAGTGGGGAAACTATTGATATTAAGCATATAGGAAGAGCAGTCTTGGATAGAAGTGTTCAATGGTTGGTTCTAAGAACCAAAGCTCCTCAAGGACTAGTTCGTAAAAAGGGGAAAGGTATAAAAGACTCAAAAGAAAGACACCTCCCAAAGAGCCTTTGGATTTCTTTCCCCCAGACATTGAAGAGATAGAACTTGAAGCAGCGGGTGATGAAGTAGAAACACAAGAAGGAGATGTTCAAATGGGATCGGTTGTTTCAACACCTACATTAGGTGAATATTCTACACAAGACCCACTTGCAAAGCGATAGAGTGAAGAAGTTCAAAAGGGGGCTCTTCATAGTATGGTTGAAACTAAAAAGGGAAAATAAGTGGAGAGGGAAATTCATGATGTTGGAACAGATTCAAACGAGACTGTGTCAGAGAAGCATGTGCAAGAGAATATGCCTCTAGAGGAGGATGCTGAATAGGTAATGACACAAGAGGAGCAATGGGCCTTTTTGAGGAAGTCAGAAAGGATGCTGAAGCAAAAGCTAAAGAAATAGAAAAGAAAAAGTTAATGGTTGCCAAGACACGAACTGATTCCATGCTACAGCAGCAACAAATTGAAGCTAAGTCAAGAGCGAATGAAGTAGAGAGACAGAAAAGGCAACACGACCATGAAATCAAGGTTAAGGAAGAAAATGATAAGTTGAAATTGATACAAAAGATTTATGACCTTGAAGAAGAGAAGGCAAGACACCGGAGAGAGAAAGAAGTCTTGGAGGCCAAGTTGAAACTTGTTGAGGAAGCTTGCCAAAAGGAAGAAGTAGAATGATTGAGGAAGGAAAATGACATCGAAGAGCTGGTTAGAAAGAAACGAGAAGAAGAAGAAAAGGTAGAAAAGTTTAACGCTTTAGAGGTAGAAATACTAGAGAAAGAAAGACTAGAGGCTTTAGAGAAAGAGAAACTGGAAAAAGAAGCTCTAGAGAAGGAAAAATTGGATAAGGAAAAACAGGAAAATGAAAGATTAGAGAAAGAAAAGTTGGAGAGAGATCAATTGGAGGAAGAGAGGTTGAAGAATGAAGAAGAAGATAAGAAGATACAAGAACAAAAAGATAGGGAAGAGGCTGAAAATCTTGTACAGATGCATGTGGTGCAAAAACAACAAGAGGAACCAAGGGTTGATTCTCAATCCCAGGTAAATGTGCAACCACCGCCTACTACTGCTCCATGTGCTCCCACTTGGCTAAAATTGGACCTACATAAAAGAATAGTAACACCTTCACAACCTCTCAATTGGGAGGATATGATGAAGGAGATTGAACAAGAGAGGCCTAAAAAGAAGGCCAAGATCCTACACTCCACCAGGCTTACAGACAAGGGAGAGATTGTTGTTGAGTGTGCCATATCGATGACATAAAAGGAGGTAGGAGACATGCATTTAATGGATTATCAATTGAGTATTTTTAACTTGGGAAGGCCTACCAGGAATCAGCAGATGAATTTAGTTGATGTGGTAGCTTCAACAACCAAGTCAAGGATGTTAAAGGATAAACAGAAGAAAGATGAGCTTAAGGCTCAGTTGAATTGATTGCATTCCTTTTTGAAAAGTGTCTCTTCTCCGAGATCACAACAAGTAGCATCTATTGAGACTCCAATTTTGTTAAGCAAAAAGGAGGTAGATGATTTGGTGCAGGTAAGAGGCAAAGCGGAGATGTTAGATAGATGGGTTGACAAGTTAAATCAAGAAGTAGGTGAAGTTTTGGTCGAAGGTTTTGAAGTTTACAAAGGGACAAAAGAGTTGATAAGAGAAATGCATCAATATATTGAAGCATAAGAGAAACAGGAAGAGGAATATAAAGAGTATAGTCAGAAATTGGAGAAGGTTAGTACATTGCCTTTGATTACTCTTCTTGAACAATCAATACTCAAGGAGGATAATAAATATTTTGTGGAAAATACCTCTCGTATACTCCAATTCAGAACATATTTCTTGTGTAAGCATAGGAATGAGGTCAAAGATGCTGTTAATAATCTAACTGAACAGTTTGAGGAGTTGGAGGCGGTTATTGCTATCATAGTAGATGTTAATATATTAACAAAGGAAGGCCTACCTTTGAGCCAAATAAAAGAGAAATGGGGTGAAAGGTTTAAAGGACTCATGCAGAAAGGGGATGATGGTGAAGATTTGATGATAGATCGACCGATGGATGTCAAGGAAGAGATAAAGGCTGCTAAAAGAGAGTTGACAAAGATGAAGGATATGAGAAAGTTTGCTACAACAGAATTGGAGCGAATTAAATTTGAAGAAAGTTGGGTTGATGGGCCAGAATTAGATGTATTACAACAAGTCTTCACCAGTTATGACAATTTTATTACAGACCCAACTTCACATGCATAAATCTCTTAAATGCATGACTTTCTTCTTCTTTGCATGTTGCATGCAACACTGACAGTTTTGAAGCGCATGACATTTTTTCTCTTCTACTTTCTATTCTCTAGTTCAATTGAATGTCTAATGTAAAAACTCAATATCAAATCGATCTAAGTTTCCAAGAGATTTTTTGTTCCTAAAAGGGTGGATGACTTAAAATAGAAGTGAAGTTCGAATTTTGTATATCTATAAATACCCTTTGGGTATCGTATTGTAAAGGTCAGCTAATAGAGAATAGAATTGGCCTACCTGATATTAGGAGATAGAATTTTGTAGTGATTACAGAGATACATTGTTACTTGATACTTTACAGTTAAATAAAATTACAGGTTTACACAATATGGTGTTAGAATTGAATTTTACTTGATAAGGCTGATAATTTATAATCTATCTGTATGCTAGTGATTGTGCTAAAGAATGATTGTTTCGTATGTGATGAAAGTCATTAAAAGAAACCAGATTTAAGGATTATCTTGTTGGATTATTATTGAATTAGAATTTATTGAAGTCTATTGATCTATGATCTTGGCAATTTTGAATGTGTGTTCTTTTGGAATATTTGAAGTGGTTTGATAGGCTAATTAAAATAAGCACCTTAGATGTATACAATGGTATAGATTATTCTATAAATTGTATCATGCTTTGGTTTTCTTGATTTGATTGGAAAACATTCATTGTTGAAGATATATGTCTGGATGTTAGATGAGTTTTGTTCATGTTTATTGGTTTACCCTTTGATCTATCTTTTTCTTTTGTTTGAAACCCATTTGATTTACTAGAAATAGTACGATAAAAATGAGTTATTGCTTGCATTCTTTGTTACCAGCACAGGCCCCTTGAACATTATAGTTGCATAAATCGATTGAGTGACACCAGACAGTTGCGAACCAACTACCAGGACCTTGGGAGTTAGACTACTATATGGTGTCTTTCTTTTTCAGGAGAAATAAAGTAGAAATATTCGGTTTTAACATTGTTTTTGTCATTTTCACCATCAACAAGTCCTCGGAATGAGCTATCCAATGAATATAATTTTAATATCTTTTGGTTTTATTATGTATTTTTTGTTTTAGTTTGATTAAACATAGGTTTTTCACCGAAAATCAAGCTCTATGTTCTGCACATGTAGAAAAATAGCAGATTATCATTTTATTTTTTTTAAATCTCAGTGCACTAAATATTGAAATCCTTGATCCAACAAAAAAAATGAATTTCTCATACATACAAAAAATATTATGTTATATACGGTCTGTCTATGTCTGAATTGTAATTGGTTTGACCTCGAAACTTGATTAAGGAAAAAATATTCAATAAAACACTATGAAAAAAAATGAAAGCACTAGATATTGTAGCTACAAATTTAAATTCAAAAAAAAAAGAATTTTATCCTTCATGGAAAAAAAATTATGTTGTATACGGTAAACATCACTCCTTAAAAATGGTGTTTATTAAAAAAACTAGTTTTCGAAGGAGATGGAAAAAGAAGTGCAATCTAATTCCAAAAAAATTAAAAAAAATATATTTAAAAACTACAGACAAAATTTCACAAATCACTAGTTTGCATCATCTTCAAATTCCTCACGTTTTAGCCATTATAGGTGCTTGAAAGTGAATATTTAGTTAGAAAAAATCAATTCAGTGTCCAATTTGACCAAAATTTGTAAACCAACATTGTGGGATCACCTTGTGGTATATGTGATGTGTGTAGGAGCCAATCATGATTGTACTTGTGATGTGTGTATGAGCCAATCATTGTTGTACTTGTGATGTGTATGAGCTAGTCACCATTGTACATGAGATGTGCATATGAGCCAATCACTGTTGTATTTGTGATGTATATGAGTTAGTCACTATTGTACATGTGATGTGCTTATGAGCTAGCCATGGATGTACTTCTGATATGTATGAGCTAGTCACCTTGTATATATGTGATGAATGCTCAAGATAATTATTGTGTGTGATCTTGAGATTATGAGGTGATATGACCATTATGTGTAATTGAGTGTATTTATATACTAATGATTGGTTATGTTTGTTATGGAACCAACAATCGATGGAATATTGTTTTTGATCTAATATAATTGAACTAAGTTGATATTTTATGTTTAATAAATCATCATGAACCCTTGAGGTTTAGGTCTAGATCTAGGGATGACCATAACCTTGGGAGCTTACCACATCTACGTGTAGACATATAAGTAATGACGTTTTATTGATACTACCATTGTGAATGGAAAAGTTAGGAAGTCCACTTCTACATTAGATGAAAATGTTTATCCAATTAATTTGATAGTTATGAATTATTTTAAAAAAAATTTGTAATGATCAAGAGAGATTTTACATTATTCACCTTTGACCTAAACATTTTATCATCAACAAATTTTCCATCTTAGCAACCGCACGATCAACCACAACATGTAAGATGACAATGGGAAATTTTCCCAATGAGTATAACAACAAAAGCCATAGGTGGGTCCAAAGCATAGCCTTTTCCCTTCTAGGGATACACCCTAAGAAACAAGGGTTACTATTTTTGAAGAGATATGGTAGCAAACTTATTTTACGAATCATTCATTTCACTCCTACATATGACGTCGTCGTCCTCATTCGTGGTCTCCTCCCTTAGTGAGTATTTTTGTCTTTCACGGACTGGGAATGAAGTTTGTGAGGCACATCAAATAACCGCAGCATACATATCGGTCGCCGTGCACTGACAGTAGTTTGTGAGTCTCCATTAGCAATGGTTAATGAAGATGTAACCTTGTACCGTTTAGTAGGTGGTTTTTATTTTATGTTACTCAACCTCCCTTGGATTTAGATAGACGGCAGAAGATTCAAGATAAAACAAACACAAGATAAGAAAGTGTTTGTTAATCAGTTGTTACATTTCTTGTTGTACGGAGCACGGAAATTTTGAGATTACTTTGATGTAAAAGTAGATTATATCCCTGCAAATTGTTGTCTCCGTGAAGGAGGGGTTACAGTTGGGCAGAAAAAATAGCCGCGATCAGCGTTTACTTTGGCTTGAAGCTCATGTCATTCTTTCTCTTCCTAAACTTGCTGTAAAAGTGAAAGCTGAAGTAATTGAGAGGCGCAAATTAATCCACAATTGGAGGTTGTTAGTGATATGTAACAGTTGAGAAATTGGAGAGACGTAAAGATGTTGATGTCTAATTCGGCGCCACCAGAATATGAAAATGAATTCCAGCGGGTGTTTGTTGGAGTTGGAGGCGAGAGAAATAATATATAAAGTCCCTGCCTCTGTCCCCGCTTCTGCAAAAGCAATGGCTTTGACATTGGAACTTGAGGAGAACTGTAATCCCAATTCGGATTGCCAATCATTCTCTTTCTCTCTCTCTCAACATGCCACCAAAAATGCAAATGCAACCAAGTGCAGTGTTCCATATTTAGCCAAGGATTTTGAGAGCTCTTCATCACTCTCAGAGTCTTCCGAGGGCAATGAGAGCACTAGTAGTGGGAAGAGGGTGCGGAGGAGATGGCAGTTTCCTGCCCAATATCAATGCAGCAGGTCCCTCCTTGCTCAAACTATTTTCTAATTTCTTGCCAGTTGAAATCGTTTTCTCCAATTAATCAAGTGGGTGTTTGTGTTTAAGCAGTTGTGGAAGTACAGAGGCGTCCAGGAAGGCAGCCTGGGTAGTTATTTTCATTTCCTCTTCGCTCTCTTTGTCTTTTGTAAGCTAGATATAATCTTGATCACTGTTGTTTCTCAATTAGATTGTGTGAGTTTTTTATTAGAATCTTTTTGATCCACTATCGAGAAGATAGAGAATAAAAAGATTGATACAAAATACTCTCACATAATCAAATAAAAAATCGACAGTAATCAAGATGATAGATTCTGAAAATCTAATCTTGTTTCTTGTGGTTTGCCTAGCAGAAAAAAATGATTTCCCATGAAAGAGGAGAGAAGGCTGACAAGAGAGCTGTCAAATCGACAAGCGTAAGACCATTTGACCTCAAGACACAGGTAACGTACTTATCTGGGTAGAGACTAACTGCCTTCAGTTGCATGCAACCATTCTTTAATGGGTTAAGGCTAATTTTCATCATTTCATTCTACGTCTATTTTCTCTCGTTTGGTTACTGTCGTTTTCCTGTTTTCTATTTGAGTAAAACTGATTATCTTTGTCTTGGTTCTCCCGGGAGCTTCTTCAGTTTTTTGAAGTTAACTGAGTTCCATGTTGGCAGATCGGTTTACACTGAACTATCATATGTCCATTATTGACAGAAACGAGATTGTCCCGTTACTTGGGCGCTACTTAATCTGCTTTTATTTTTAGAGCGGTCTGTGGGACTGTTTAAATTTGTTGTTTAATTCTATATAAAATTTGGTTAATTATGAAAAAAGATAATTTAGATTTTTTTATAATAGTGGAGTTGTTAGGTAAACAAATAGGATTTGAAGATTAGGCAACCAAATTTTTAAGAAATTTGAGAAGACATTGTTAAATAAAATTAACTAAACAGTATCATGAGATCTGTGTATTAAATATTGTAGTGATAAAAAGTTAACTTCTAAAGTACTCGTACATCTTATATATCAATGTGAATAAAAATGTAGTTTGTGCATACAATATGTTGCTTTAACTTTCTAACATATAACATATTTTTGTGGTATCCATGTATGGAAAAGAAAACTAAAAGGTGTGCATAACTTTGTATACTTTTTAGAGAATTCTTATTTTCAGTTTGTTGATGTTTCTCTTATCCATACTTTAAATGCATCAACGATATTATAGTTGATATGTTTATAGGTTTACGCCAAGTATCATTTAAAGTGTTCACTAAAAGTACACATGTCAATGATTTTACAAGTTATTCATGATTTGCAGCAAAGGGGCCAGTTGAAGGAGCAAGAGTTTATGAAAAAGCTACATGACATGCTTGTTCAAGAAGAGAAATGTCGTATCCCAATTGCTCAAGACTTGCCATTGACAACAGATGAACCACAGGTGCTCTTAATTTATATCTATTGAAAAATGTAATCTAAGAGATCAAACATACCCTTTCATGATTGCTTGTGTTAATGACCATAAGTCAATCTTGTTTATTCCTTTGAAAACTAACAGATTTTGCTAAAGCCACCAACAAGAGGAAACACAAAGCCATTAGATGTAAAGCTCCATACTAAGACAAGAGCAATTGGACGAGCTAAATTTGATCAATTGGTAAAGCCTCAATTTATATATTTGAAAAAAATAAGACTTACATTTAGTTGTTTATGCAATGTATGCTAGTTTCTTTTTTATTGAATCTAGCTATTAAATATTTTTTCATATTAATGAGTAAATATTATTAGAATACATGTATATTAGTTGATTAAAAAATCTGTTTTAGTACTTTATTTTCTCTCACTAGTTTCTATTTCCTTACTTGTGTTAATGATAGTTCATTTTTTTCTCCTTAAGGTCCTTATATTCAAGATCAATTCCACAAAAATGCTTCGATGATTTCTTATGAAGTTGGGATCACTATAGGGTGTCATTTTTTTTCTCTTCAATTTATCTCTATATCTAACATATTTAATTTTTAAAGAATATATAACTGAGAGACTATATGTTGTGGATGTTATATTAAACTTGGTGGGTCACTTACTAGATTGAAGAAAAAAAAAATTATCTAGAGCAACGAAGGCTAGAAGAAGAAAGGATACAAAAGGTTTGTATCTAAAAGTCCCCACTTCTTTTTTATTTTCTCTTTTTCTTAATTTTCCTTATTCATGTGTAGAGTATTTTGATTATGATAAATTTAACAGGAACTTGAAATGGAAGAAGTTAAGAGAATGAGGCAAGAAATGATTCCTCGAGCTCAAATGATGCCTTTCTTTGATCGACCCTTTGTTCCACAAAGGTTTGTTCTCAGTTTTTTTTAGATATTATAAAATATATATTTAATTCTTATATTATTATATTTTAATTTTTTGGGGGGATTTTGTATCAACAGGTCCACCAAGCCTCTTACACTCCCAAAGGAGCCAAACTTCCACACAATTTTTAGCAAAAGGGCCAATTGGGGCTTATGCATGTGAAATATCATAGGATGACATAGAATGACAAATCATTACATATGGTTGATAAGAATGAAACTATAGGTAGCTTTAATACTAATTCTAGAGGCATACACATCTTAATGAATATAGCCTAATGGGGATATAATGTCTTATTGCCATCTATTCCAAGAAAAAGGATAGAATATAATCTTTCCCATGTTTTATGTACAAATAAGTAATGTGTGAGAGAGAATGGAGTGGGGTGAATAAGAGTTGATTGTGGTTCTCCCATTATGTAATTTGGTGAAATATTATATCATTTTTAGGATACAACCAATTGACAGGTCAAGGATTTTAGAACACAAATCCTTTTTTCTCTTTTGTAAAATGGTATTTTGGAGTGGCTATACTCCAAGAAATATCTTGTTGATAATATGTGTGAGCATATTTCTTAATTTTATTGAAATATATCAATAAATCTTCCAATTAAACACATCAAATGGACTTGTTAGTATAAAAATTGAAGGATCTTATATACTACTAGCACGAAGTTCATAAATTATAAAGAGAAAGAGAGGAAATTTTATTAGGAGCTTGCAATATGGTACCATCCACTATTCTATGTAGGCTATGCCATAATATATTTGATCAACATTTACACCTTAATTATAAATATGTAAATATGTAAATATATATATATATATATCTTATTCTTAGAAAAGAATCTAAGATAAGAATACAAGTATTAGTTAATATTAAAATGTTTTTCCTTCCCAAATATTAGTTATAGGATTCTTAAAATCTTTCAAAGCTAAAATAGAACACTTAAATACTACTAAGTATCATATATATATAGAGAACATGGGGTAATCTCATGTTAATGTAATTTATATGAAGTGAAAAATTTATAAATCGTTGAATATTGACTATCATCAAATTAATTTTATTAAAGATAAGGGTCTAACATAAATCTAAACATGGGGATATTTTATTAACTTAGGTTATTTTAAGAATTCATTGATGATTGGTCTTTTAGATTTCTATCACATTATCCTTAAAGGAATCTTAAATCATGATTCAATAATTTTATCATTATGAGCACAACCTTTAGTTTGATTATTCATTTGAATA
>CM021106.1:452835206-452899797 GCA_007115665.2 Sequoiadendron giganteum
GGTGATGAAGTAGAAACACAAGAAGGAGATGTTCAAATGGGATCGGTTGTTTCAACACCTACATTAGGTGAATATTCTACACAAGACCCACTTGCAAAGCGATAGAGTGAAGAAGTTCAAAAGGGGGCTCTTCATAGTATGGTTGAAACTAAAAAGGGAAAATAAGTGGAGAGGGAAATTCATGATGTTGGAACAGATTCAAACGAGACTGTGTCAGAGAAGCATGTGCAAGAGAATATGCCTCTAGAGGAGGATGCTGAATAGGTAATGACACAAGAGGAGCAATGGGCCTTTTTGAGGAAGTCAGAAAGGATGCTGAAGCAAAAGCTAAAGAAATAGAAAAGAAAAAGTTAATGGTTGCCAAGACACGAACTGATTCCATGCTACAGCAGCAACAAATTGAAGCTAAGTCAAGAGCGAATGAAGTAGAGAGACAGAAAAGGCAACACGACCATGAAATCAAGGTTAAGGAAGAAAATGATAAGTTGAAATTGATACAAAAGATTTATGACCTTGAAGAAGAGAAGGCAAGACACCGGAGAGAGAAAGAAGTCTTGGAGGCCAAGTTGAAACTTGTTGAGGAAGCTTGCCAAAAGGAAGAAGTAGAATGATTGAGGAAGGAAAATGACATCGAAGAGCTGGTTAGAAAGAAACGAGAAGAAGAAGAAAAGGTAGAAAAGTTTAACGCTTTAGAGGTAGAAATACTAGAGAAAGAAAGACTAGAGGCTTTAGAGAAAGAGAAACTGGAAAAAGAAGCTCTAGAGAAGGAAAAATTGGATAAGGAAAAACAGGAAAATGAAAGATTAGAGAAAGAAAAGTTGGAGAGAGATCAATTGGAGGAAGAGAGGTTGAAGAATGAAGAAGAAGATAAGAAGATACAAGAACAAAAAGATAGGGAAGAGGCTGAAAATCTTGTACAGATGCATGTGGTGCAAAAACAACAAGAGGAACCAAGGGTTGATTCTCAATCCCAGGTAAATGTGCAACCACCGCCTACTACTGCTCCATGTGCTCCCACTTGGCTAAAATTGGACCTACATAAAAGAATAGTAACACCTTCACAACCTCTCAATTGGGAGGATATGATGAAGGAGATTGAACAAGAGAGGCCTAAAAAGAAGGCCAAGATCCTACACTCCACCAGGCTTACAGACAAGGGAGAGATTGTTGTTGAGTGTGCCATATCGATGACATAAAAGGAGGTAGGAGACATGCATTTAATGGATTATCAATTGAGTATTTTTAACTTGGGAAGGCCTACCAGGAATCAGCAGATGAATTTAGTTGATGTGGTAGCTTCAACAACCAAGTCAAGGATGTTAAAGGATAAACAGAAGAAAGATGAGCTTAAGGCTCAGTTGAATTGATTGCATTCCTTTTTGAAAAGTGTCTCTTCTCCGAGATCACAACAAGTAGCATCTATTGAGACTCCAATTTTGTTAAGCAAAAAGGAGGTAGATGATTTGGTGCAGGTAAGAGGCAAAGCGGAGATGTTAGATAGATGGGTTGACAAGTTAAATCAAGAAGTAGGTGAAGTTTTGGTCGAAGGTTTTGAAGTTTACAAAGGGACAAAAGAGTTGATAAGAGAAATGCATCAATATATTGAAGCATAAGAGAAACAGGAAGAGGAATATAAAGAGTATAGTCAGAAATTGGAGAAGGTTAGTACATTGCCTTTGATTACTCTTCTTGAACAATCAATACTCAAGGAGGATAATAAATATTTTGTGGAAAATACCTCTCGTATACTCCAATTCAGAACATATTTCTTGTGTAAGCATAGGAATGAGGTCAAAGATGCTGTTAATAATCTAACTGAACAGTTTGAGGAGTTGGAGGCGGTTATTGCTATCATAGTAGATGTTAATATATTAACAAAGGAAGGCCTACCTTTGAGCCAAATAAAAGAGAAATGGGGTGAAAGGTTTAAAGGACTCATGCAGAAAGGGGATGATGGTGAAGATTTGATGATAGATCGACCGATGGATGTCAAGGAAGAGATAAAGGCTGCTAAAAGAGAGTTGACAAAGATGAAGGATATGAGAAAGTTTGCTACAACAGAATTGGAGCGAATTAAATTTGAAGAAAGTTGGGTTGATGGGCCAGAATTAGATGTATTACAACAAGTCTTCACCAGTTATGACAATTTTATTACAGACCCAACTTCACATGCATAAATCTCTTAAATGCATGACTTTCTTCTTCTTTGCATGTTGCATGCAACACTGACAGTTTTGAAGCGCATGACATTTTTTCTCTTCTACTTTCTATTCTCTAGTTCAATTGAATGTCTAATGTAAAAACTCAATATCAAATCGATCTAAGTTTCCAAGAGATTTTTTGTTCCTAAAAGGGTGGATGACTTAAAATAGAAGTGAAGTTCGAATTTTGTATATCTATAAATACCCTTTGGGTATCGTATTGTAAAGGTCAGCTAATAGAGAATAGAATTGGCCTACCTGATATTAGGAGATAGAATTTTGTAGTGATTACAGAGATACATTGTTACTTGATACTTTACAGTTAAATAAAATTACAGGTTTACACAATATGGTGTTAGAATTGAATTTTACTTGATAAGGCTGATAATTTATAATCTATCTGTATGCTAGTGATTGTGCTAAAGAATGATTGTTTCGTATGTGATGAAAGTCATTAAAAGAAACCAGATTTAAGGATTATCTTGTTGGATTATTATTGAATTAGAATTTATTGAAGTCTATTGATCTATGATCTTGGCAATTTTGAATGTGTGTTCTTTTGGAATATTTGAAGTGGTTTGATAGGCTAATTAAAATAAGCACCTTAGATGTATACAATGGTATAGATTATTCTATAAATTGTATCATGCTTTGGTTTTCTTGATTTGATTGGAAAACATTCATTGTTGAAGATATATGTCTGGATGTTAGATGAGTTTTGTTCATGTTTATTGGTTTACCCTTTGATCTATCTTTTTCTTTTGTTTGAAACCCATTTGATTTACTAGAAATAGTACGATAAAAATGAGTTATTGCTTGCATTCTTTGTTACCAGCACAGGCCCCTTGAACATTATAGTTGCATAAATCGATTGAGTGACACCAGACAGTTGCGAACCAACTACCAGGACCTTGGGAGTTAGACTACTATATGGTGTCTTTCTTTTTCAGGAGAAATAAAGTAGAAATATTCGGTTTTAACATTGTTTTTGTCATTTTCACCATCAACAAGTCCTCGGAATGAGCTATCCAATGAATATAATTTTAATATCTTTTGGTTTTATTATGTATTTTTTGTTTTAGTTTGATTAAACATAGGTTTTTCACCGAAAATCAAGCTCTATGTTCTGCACATGTAGAAAAATAGCAGATTATCATTTTATTTTTTTTAAATCTCAGTGCACTAAATATTGAAATCCTTGATCCAACAAAAAAAATGAATTTCTCATACATACAAAAAATATTATGTTATATACGGTCTGTCTATGTCTGAATTGTAATTGGTTTGACCTCGAAACTTGATTAAGGAAAAAATATTCAATAAAACACTATGAAAAAAAATGAAAGCACTAGATATTGTAGCTACAAATTTAAATTCAAAAAAAAAAGAATTTTATCCTTCATGGAAAAAAAATTATGTTGTATACGGTAAACATCACTCCTTAAAAATGGTGTTTATTAAAAAAACTAGTTTTCGAAGGAGATGGAAAAAGAAGTGCAATCTAATTCCAAAAAAATTAAAAAAAATATATTTAAAAACTACAGACAAAATTTCACAAATCACTAGTTTGCATCATCTTCAAATTCCTCACGTTTTAGCCATTATAGGTGCTTGAAAGTGAATATTTAGTTAGAAAAAATCAATTCAGTGTCCAATTTGACCAAAATTTGTAAACCAACATTGTGGGATCACCTTGTGGTATATGTGATGTGTGTAGGAGCCAATCATGATTGTACTTGTGATGTGTGTATGAGCCAATCATTGTTGTACTTGTGATGTGTATGAGCTAGTCACCATTGTACATGAGATGTGCATATGAGCCAATCACTGTTGTATTTGTGATGTATATGAGTTAGTCACTATTGTACATGTGATGTGCTTATGAGCTAGCCATGGATGTACTTCTGATATGTATGAGCTAGTCACCTTGTATATATGTGATGAATGCTCAAGATAATTATTGTGTGTGATCTTGAGATTATGAGGTGATATGACCATTATGTGTAATTGAGTGTATTTATATACTAATGATTGGTTATGTTTGTTATGGAACCAACAATCGATGGAATATTGTTTTTGATCTAATATAATTGAACTAAGTTGATATTTTATGTTTAATAAATCATCATGAACCCTTGAGGTTTAGGTCTAGATCTAGGGATGACCATAACCTTGGGAGCTTACCACATCTACGTGTAGACATATAAGTAATGACGTTTTATTGATACTACCATTGTGAATGGAAAAGTTAGGAAGTCCACTTCTACATTAGATGAAAATGTTTATCCAATTAATTTGATAGTTATGAATTATTTTAAAAAAAATTTGTAATGATCAAGAGAGATTTTACATTATTCACCTTTGACCTAAACATTTTATCATCAACAAATTTTCCATCTTAGCAACCGCACGATCAACCACAACATGTAAGATGACAATGGGAAATTTTCCCAATGAGTATAACAACAAAAGCCATAGGTGGGTCCAAAGCATAGCCTTTTCCCTTCTAGGGATACACCCTAAGAAACAAGGGTTACTATTTTTGAAGAGATATGGTAGCAAACTTATTTTACGAATCATTCATTTCACTCCTACATATGACGTCGTCGTCCTCATTCGTGGTCTCCTCCCTTAGTGAGTATTTTTGTCTTTCACGGACTGGGAATGAAGTTTGTGAGGCACATCAAATAACCGCAGCATACATATCGGTCGCCGTGCACTGACAGTAGTTTGTGAGTCTCCATTAGCAATGGTTAATGAAGATGTAACCTTGTACCGTTTAGTAGGTGGTTTTTATTTTATGTTACTCAACCTCCCTTGGATTTAGATAGACGGCAGAAGATTCAAGATAAAACAAACACAAGATAAGAAAGTGTTTGTTAATCAGTTGTTACATTTCTTGTTGTACGGAGCACGGAAATTTTGAGATTACTTTGATGTAAAAGTAGATTATATCCCTGCAAATTGTTGTCTCCGTGAAGGAGGGGTTACAGTTGGGCAGAAAAAATAGCCGCGATCAGCGTTTACTTTGGCTTGAAGCTCATGTCATTCTTTCTCTTCCTAAACTTGCTGTAAAAGTGAAAGCTGAAGTAATTGAGAGGCGCAAATTAATCCACAATTGGAGGTTGTTAGTGATATGTAACAGTTGAGAAATTGGAGAGACGTAAAGATGTTGATGTCTAATTCGGCGCCACCAGAATATGAAAATGAATTCCAGCGGGTGTTTGTTGGAGTTGGAGGCGAGAGAAATAATATATAAAGTCCCTGCCTCTGTCCCCGCTTCTGCAAAAGCAATGGCTTTGACATTGGAACTTGAGGAGAACTGTAATCCCAATTCGGATTGCCAATCATTCTCTTTCTCTCTCTCTCAACATGCCACCAAAAATGCAAATGCAACCAAGTGCAGTGTTCCATATTTAGCCAAGGATTTTGAGAGCTCTTCATCACTCTCAGAGTCTTCCGAGGGCAATGAGAGCACTAGTAGTGGGAAGAGGGTGCGGAGGAGATGGCAGTTTCCTGCCCAATATCAATGCAGCAGGTCCCTCCTTGCTCAAACTATTTTCTAATTTCTTGCCAGTTGAAATCGTTTTCTCCAATTAATCAAGTGGGTGTTTGTGTTTAAGCAGTTGTGGAAGTACAGAGGCGTCCAGGAAGGCAGCCTGGGTAGTTATTTTCATTTCCTCTTCGCTCTCTTTGTCTTTTGTAAGCTAGATATAATCTTGATCACTGTTGTTTCTCAATTAGATTGTGTGAGTTTTTTATTAGAATCTTTTTGATCCACTATCGAGAAGATAGAGAATAAAAAGATTGATACAAAATACTCTCACATAATCAAATAAAAAATCGACAGTAATCAAGATGATAGATTCTGAAAATCTAATCTTGTTTCTTGTGGTTTGCCTAGCAGAAAAAAATGATTTCCCATGAAAGAGGAGAGAAGGCTGACAAGAGAGCTGTCAAATCGACAAGCGTAAGACCATTTGACCTCAAGACACAGGTAACGTACTTATCTGGGTAGAGACTAACTGCCTTCAGTTGCATGCAACCATTCTTTAATGGGTTAAGGCTAATTTTCATCATTTCATTCTACGTCTATTTTCTCTCGTTTGGTTACTGTCGTTTTCCTGTTTTCTATTTGAGTAAAACTGATTATCTTTGTCTTGGTTCTCCCGGGAGCTTCTTCAGTTTTTTGAAGTTAACTGAGTTCCATGTTGGCAGATCGGTTTACACTGAACTATCATATGTCCATTATTGACAGAAACGAGATTGTCCCGTTACTTGGGCGCTACTTAATCTGCTTTTATTTTTAGAGCGGTCTGTGGGACTGTTTAAATTTGTTGTTTAATTCTATATAAAATTTGGTTAATTATGAAAAAAGATAATTTAGATTTTTTTATAATAGTGGAGTTGTTAGGTAAACAAATAGGATTTGAAGATTAGGCAACCAAATTTTTAAGAAATTTGAGAAGACATTGTTAAATAAAATTAACTAAACAGTATCATGAGATCTGTGTATTAAATATTGTAGTGATAAAAAGTTAACTTCTAAAGTACTCGTACATCTTATATATCAATGTGAATAAAAATGTAGTTTGTGCATACAATATGTTGCTTTAACTTTCTAACATATAACATATTTTTGTGGTATCCATGTATGGAAAAGAAAACTAAAAGGTGTGCATAACTTTGTATACTTTTTAGAGAATTCTTATTTTCAGTTTGTTGATGTTTCTCTTATCCATACTTTAAATGCATCAACGATATTATAGTTGATATGTTTATAGGTTTACGCCAAGTATCATTTAAAGTGTTCACTAAAAGTACACATGTCAATGATTTTACAAGTTATTCATGATTTGCAGCAAAGGGGCCAGTTGAAGGAGCAAGAGTTTATGAAAAAGCTACATGACATGCTTGTTCAAGAAGAGAAATGTCGTATCCCAATTGCTCAAGACTTGCCATTGACAACAGATGAACCACAGGTGCTCTTAATTTATATCTATTGAAAAATGTAATCTAAGAGATCAAACATACCCTTTCATGATTGCTTGTGTTAATGACCATAAGTCAATCTTGTTTATTCCTTTGAAAACTAACAGATTTTGCTAAAGCCACCAACAAGAGGAAACACAAAGCCATTAGATGTAAAGCTCCATACTAAGACAAGAGCAATTGGACGAGCTAAATTTGATCAATTGGTAAAGCCTCAATTTATATATTTGAAAAAAATAAGACTTACATTTAGTTGTTTATGCAATGTATGCTAGTTTCTTTTTTATTGAATCTAGCTATTAAATATTTTTTCATATTAATGAGTAAATATTATTAGAATACATGTATATTAGTTGATTAAAAAATCTGTTTTAGTACTTTATTTTCTCTCACTAGTTTCTATTTCCTTACTTGTGTTAATGATAGTTCATTTTTTTCTCCTTAAGGTCCTTATATTCAAGATCAATTCCACAAAAATGCTTCGATGATTTCTTATGAAGTTGGGATCACTATAGGGTGTCATTTTTTTTCTCTTCAATTTATCTCTATATCTAACATATTTAATTTTTAAAGAATATATAACTGAGAGACTATATGTTGTGGATGTTATATTAAACTTGGTGGGTCACTTACTAGATTGAAGAAAAAAAAAATTATCTAGAGCAACGAAGGCTAGAAGAAGAAAGGATACAAAAGGTTTGTATCTAAAAGTCCCCACTTCTTTTTTATTTTCTCTTTTTCTTAATTTTCCTTATTCATGTGTAGAGTATTTTGATTATGATAAATTTAACAGGAACTTGAAATGGAAGAAGTTAAGAGAATGAGGCAAGAAATGATTCCTCGAGCTCAAATGATGCCTTTCTTTGATCGACCCTTTGTTCCACAAAGGTTTGTTCTCAGTTTTTTTTAGATATTATAAAATATATATTTAATTCTTATATTATTATATTTTAATTTTTTGGGGGGATTTTGTATCAACAGGTCCACCAAGCCTCTTACACTCCCAAAGGAGCCAAACTTCCACACAATTTTTAGCAAAAGGGCCAATTGGGGCTTATGCATGTGAAATATCATAGGATGACATAGAATGACAAATCATTACATATGGTTGATAAGAATGAAACTATAGGTAGCTTTAATACTAATTCTAGAGGCATACACATCTTAATGAATATAGCCTAATGGGGATATAATGTCTTATTGCCATCTATTCCAAGAAAAAGGATAGAATATAATCTTTCCCATGTTTTATGTACAAATAAGTAATGTGTGAGAGAGAATGGAGTGGGGTGAATAAGAGTTGATTGTGGTTCTCCCATTATGTAATTTGGTGAAATATTATATCATTTTTAGGATACAACCAATTGACAGGTCAAGGATTTTAGAACACAAATCCTTTTTTCTCTTTTGTAAAATGGTATTTTGGAGTGGCTATACTCCAAGAAATATCTTGTTGATAATATGTGTGAGCATATTTCTTAATTTTATTGAAATATATCAATAAATCTTCCAATTAAACACATCAAATGGACTTGTTAGTATAAAAATTGAAGGATCTTATATACTACTAGCACGAAGTTCATAAATTATAAAGAGAAAGAGAGGAAATTTTATTAGGAGCTTGCAATATGGTACCATCCACTATTCTATGTAGGCTATGCCATAATATATTTGATCAACATTTACACCTTAATTATAAATATGTAAATATGTAAATATATATATATATATATCTTATTCTTAGAAAAGAATCTAAGATAAGAATACAAGTATTAGTTAATATTAAAATGTTTTTCCTTCCCAAATATTAGTTATAGGATTCTTAAAATCTTTCAAAGCTAAAATAGAACACTTAAATACTACTAAGTATCATATATATATAGAGAACATGGGGTAATCTCATGTTAATGTAATTTATATGAAGTGAAAAATTTATAAATCGTTGAATATTGACTATCATCAAATTAATTTTATTAAAGATAAGGGTCTAACATAAATCTAAACATGGGGATATTTTATTAACTTAGGTTATTTTAAGAATTCATTGATGATTGGTCTTTTAGATTTCTATCACATTATCCTTAAAGGAATCTTAAATCATGATTCAATAATTTTATCATTATGAGCACAACCTTTAGTTTGATTATTCATTTGAATAGGTTGATTAATGTATCTAATAAATTAATATTGAGGTTGTGAATGGATGTACTTTTCCAATAATAAAGGATGAACCAATTAATATGATTTTAATTAATCATCCTCAGGATTTTAAATTATCTATTAATTCACTACATATTATTCAAACAAAATTGTTAATGCAAGAGAAAATACATTAATTTAGGATTTCAATATATTTAAGAAATTAGTAAATAATAAAAAAATGAATCTGGATAATTCCAAATAGCTAAATAAAATGGATTATTTTTAACTAACTTTACACAAAATGGATAGACTTTGTAGGATTGGTGTTTTCCTTTGAACTAGGCTACCTTCATGCTTCAATAGTAGTAAATCATAATTGTGAGTGAGAAAAATAGTCATTTAATATAGTTGACAGTGACTTGTGTCCTTTCAATTTGAAATGAGCTACTACATATGGGAAAAGTTATTAAAAAAAATTAACGGTAACACCACTTGCCATGGCCATAATCGTGTCCATTAACTAAAGAATAATATGTGATGTGTATTAAATATATCTAAGGTCATGAATTAACTCATGTGTGTATTAAAGAAATGGTATAAAGGAACACAATAAAGGAATTTTAAAAATATTGGGTTCAATCTACATTCTAGAGTTCCCCAAAAATGATAAATATGAAAACATAGAAACATAAAAAAAATGATATCTAAAAAGCTAGATATTCTATCCAAAAATAAAACTTGGATGAACTAAGATGTTATCTATATTATTTTTCCCTCAATGTGAAAAAATGGGTGTCATTAGTCCTAACTTTTGTAATAAATAATTTCCTTTTGTATGATTTCATTTTTGGTGAGCCACTTATTGTGATGTAAAAATTACCTTTCATTCATGACTTGATAGATTATAATTTATTTATTATTCATCTCTTTGATCAATGCATCAATGCTCTCTAAACAATAGATATTAAATTTACAATGTAAAGGTTCAAATTATGTGCTCTACAACTATTTTCTAATGTTTGATGTGTCTTTATAGTCATTGAAATTATGGGTGAATAATTTCTTCATTCAAATAACTAAATGTAAGCTGATATAGGTGTCATTTTGGACTCATATGTATTATCACTCAACTCATTAATGGTGAATGGAATATCATAAAGTTATTAATTTCCTTATTCAGGCCATTAAGACTAATTCTAAATGTGAAAATATCAATTATCTCCCACTTAAAACTAATAAGGGGCACAATGTTGATCATTTCATTGACTATATTTTTTATTATTGTAATGAACATGATCTCTTGAGTCTAATACTCTATATGTCAAATCTACTCAATGAATTTGGTTATCTAATCTAATTTTTTCTATACATGTAGTAATCCTTCATCCACTATGACTAGTAGTGTTACATCAGTGGGTGGTATTGGTTAGAAATCAAGAAATGATTGAAATTAGTTATATGGTACAAAATTGTAAGAGCTCAATTTTATACATGTTATACATAAGGCAAAATCTCATCCAATTACAAATATAATTTGAGTGATACATTTTGAGAATGTTTACAATCATACTATACACCAAAATGGTAAGGAAATTAATGTCCTTATCTAATATAATTTTATGTGATAGGATAAAATGGACCCATAAATTTTTGAAGAAGAGCTTGATAGTATATTTTTTAGAGACCTATTTCTTACAATGCATCATAACTAGCATCCTTGATAATATCAACCTCAACACACAATAAATTATGAATATTTTAGTCCATTGATATATTTCACTTGTGATAGCCATTAAAATAGATATTTACAAATTTTTAGGAATTTGAATGGTATGTATAATCCCTTTTCTTGATTTATTGAACTTACCATTTGGCATATATTGTATAAGATATGATGTATAATTAAAAAAAATATAATATAACTTTTGTAAGTTCATGTACTTGTATATAACTATTGTCATCTTTTCTCCTTCAAATTACATACCACCCAAATATATTAAAATTCCTATATCATACTATCAATACACTCTTTAGTGGTTGTAGACATCTAAATTTGACCATTTCTATGTGGTGAAATTTATCCCTTATTTCATCTGTTTCACAATCATATTCATGTTAGTTAAATAATTTCACTATTAGTTAATTAATATTCATCATATCTCTAATATCCCCTAAAGTGTTTAATTATTTAATTAAAAGATTTACCTTTCCCCTTTTCCTCTCAAGATTAAATAAATACCCTAATTTATTTAATCTTGTCATTTTTCCTATGTGGATTAAAATCAATCTTTAATTCACTCCCTCTTTCTCTCTTCAAATGTCACATCCTCCATAATTTCTTTTTAATCCTAATTAGCTAGCTTAATTTGTGATTAGGATGTGCACATACTTAATGAGGAATAGAGTCACATCCTCCATAATTTTTCACTTTCCTCTAATCTCATCATTATCATTTTCACAACTATAATCAATGATTAATTATCCCTAATCTAATCCTAATTTAAATTATGGAATGTACCTAGGTCAACTTCCTCATTAAGACTTTCTCCATTTGGAGAAGTCATCTCCCCTTCCCTAGCCATTTTTAATTCCTATTTATTATCCCCATGTGCCCATTTGCAATTTTAAATTCCAATATATTTCCCCTAGGTTTCTAGAAAAATTAAAAGGAATTATAAATTCCTTACCTCCCTTCCCAAGGAATTTTTAATTCCTTGTCTCATCCTTAGGAGGATTATTGAGGAATTTTTAATTTCTCACTTGTAACATCCTCCACATGATTTGGGAGGATGAGACAAGTTGCCTCTTTTTCACCTCTTCCCAAGGTACTTGAAAGTACCTCCACATGGCCTCCACCTCACCTCCATGTCATCTCTGCCCATCTCCCTAGGATGACACATGTCAACTTCACATGTTTTGAGAGGGTGAATGCACAAATTTGGGTGCATGAAATGTGGAACTTTTTTCCTTTGCCGAAAAAATGAAATCGGCTTGGCAAAAATGGGATCCCGATTTTTAAAAACCAGGATCACGTTTCAGTTCGGGATCTTGAGCCTAAATCACAAATGGGGTCCCAATTTTTAAAAATTGGGATTTCGTTTACTAGAGGGTCCTGAATTGGCAGACAGGGAATGGGATCCCGATTACTACGAAATGGGGTCCAGATTTGTAAAAATTGGGATCTTGTTTTGTAACAGTATTTTTTTTTTAAATGAACAAATCTTCATTTTTACCAGTGCACACGGGATCCTGATTTTTGAGCGACAATGACCCCAAAAGACCTCATAGGTACTATACTCTCCCTCTTTTTTGACATTTTTCATTCCAAATTGAAATTGTCAATCCTCCTATGTACCGTACTCTCCTTATGCTCTCTGTTGCTCGCATCCTGATGATGGATCACGGAGTGTGATCCGAAACATTGATGTAAAAAATTGGACACAATCAAATCCAGAATTGCATTCAAATATACAATATGGATTGTGGAAATTTGATATCATTAATAAATTAATTTTTTTTAGCTGTTTATTTCAAAAAAAATTACTTTTTAAGCATTTTATTTCTTGTTATTATAGAAATGGGGAATTGTACAAATAGATTAAAAAATATGTCAAATTGTGAAGATTTTGAATAAAAACAAAAAAATAAACCTTGAATTGTATTTTAGAATCAAAATTTAGCTTTTGAAACCTGAATTGTTTGATGAAACCAAAAAAAAATGTATTTGAAAACCCTAATTGAAACAAAACAAAAAAATTGCATTTCAAAACCCTAGAAATTGAAATGAATTAAAAATTTGCATTTAGAAACCCTAATCAAGATTTTTGAAATCTCAAATTCAAGTCAAAGCAAAAAAAATGAATTTCAAAACTCTAGTTTGAAATGAAACTAAACAATTGCATTAAAAACCCTAATTGCTTAGAAATTGAAACCCTGAATTGAATTGAAAAAAATAAAAATCTAAACCCCTAAATTGAAATCGAACAAATCATTTTGATTTTGAAAACCCTAATATTCAAGCTCAAGAAAATTCATTTGCATTGCTTAAATGTTTTAAATTTCATTTGCATTGTATGGAGAAAATGATATGTTAAAATTTAGTTTCAATTTTAAATTACAATTAGATTAGAAAAACATTCTATTTTTTGTGAAATGAGTATGGTATTGCTATATGAATTTTTATTTAGAACTATCTTTTATATGAATTTTGATAATTAATTATAAGTCAAATAATCAGTGCTATTAAAAAGATGAAATAAAAATAAAAGAAAAATAGAAACACACTCTAAATTCAAAATCTAGATTCATCTAGGGTCTATGAAAACAATATCATCTTCAATCTTAATTTTTTTTAGTTTCTATTTTTCTGATTTTAGATTCAATAAATTCCAAGAGTTATTGATTTTTAAGTGAAATTAAAACACTAAAATTCATAAGAGAAAAAAATCCTTATGTAGGAAGGAACATCACATTGACATTCACGCTAGACATTCAACTACTTTAATATATCCTTTATTTCCAATATGTTTTCCTTGATTAAAGTCACACTTCATCATGCAAATCATTTCAATTAGAGGAAGGCTATAAGAATGATTAGTTATCTCATCTTAACAATCATTCTGGAAATCCTTTATAATTTCTTAGTCTTGTTTTCAAAGACCACTCTAGAGATCCATACTCTTTTTAATGGAGGTTACCACACATTTTATCCTATATAATGTAGAGTCTTATTGTTGAGAAATTATGATAGGAATAGTGATAAAACTATCTATTGCATACTTGAGGGTCTTATGAATTTATTAAGACAAGATGTTCAATATATGACATATTTGAATTCAATTATTTATTGGTCTACCAATCCTTACCCATCCTAGATACAATAGTAGACACTATAGATTTCATCCATTGTGTTCTATAGTTTTCTTACCTATATTAAAATAATATTTATTTGATAATCTACTAGGGTTAGCTAACTATTACCTTAATCAATTAATGAGGTATCAATCTCAAAAAAAATTGATCCTTTAAGTAATTCAAAAATATGGTGCATAAGGTTCTTGGTTTCTTCAAGTGGTTCTTTAAGGCTATACAACATAGTTGCAATCTAAGACAAATCCCTTTTTGGTGGCTTAACATGATTCTTTTCCTATTTTGAATGTTATATTCTAGCCAAGTGGGGACAAAAGAAGGAGCATAATCTTCCTAAGAAGGAAATTGTATTTAATTATATGGATTCCTTAAACCCAAGGCTTGTTGGAGGATGAGAGTTTGCATAGTTTCTTTTACATTGATATCTTGTATTCCTTTGTGAATATTTCTTTCCATTTTATTCATTAAGATGTCTACCTCTTTCATAGTCAAATTTATGATAATTGAGTCTTCATGATCATTTTCTTCTCCTTGGGATTCCTCAACTTCTTGCACCATTTTCTCATCCTTCATATTTTTTATTATCTTTCTAGTGATATCATTTTCCTTAAGCTTGTATTTCATCTTTTCTTAAGAATATTCTCCTTAGTTTTATAAAATACTCTATCAATATTTAATAAGGACTGTGGATAATATAAAATAGGGTATAAAAATAGACCTTGTATTACTTCCTTATTTTGTGAGGATTGGGAATTAAATGTTTATTTTTTCTCCTTGTGTTCTTGAAATAATAGGATTAGGACTATCATTAGTTGGTAAATATTGATATGTTAAAGAATAGTTAGAATGAACATAAATTTTATCAAAGTTTGTTTGTAAAATTAGCTAGAAAATTTAGTAAGATAGTATTCAACATTCATTTCTATTTTATGTTTTGATCTCTCTTAGTCTAAAATCTCAATTTTTGCACTAGTTACCTAGACACTAAATAATCTAAATAATTTTATTTTCTAAGTTCTTTTAGGTTCTTTCAATTACAAACAATCTAAAATAAAATACTTGATTCAACATTAACTAATTTTATATTATACATTCTATATCATAAAATTAATTTAAGTGAGTTTAATATTAATGAAAAAATATTAAATAAAATAATCTTATATTCAATTAAAAAAATATCCAACTAAAATATACATCAAACTCAATCTTAATCATACATAATTATGTGTTTCTATTACGGAAACAGTCAATCTATTCATAAAATAAAAAATATGAACATAAACTAGGCACTAACTTGCAAGTCCATTATTCCAAGGCCACCCAAACTTCACCCTAAGTTCACTAAACCCTAAGCCCTAAAATCTTTATATCTAAACCCTCAACACTAAAGCATTCATTTTGTCTTAGGACCTTAAAATCAAATTTGGTTTCCTTAGGCAACTCCACCAAATTTGATTCCCTTAAGCCATGCAATTTTTTTGTAGAACCTTACTACAAAGATCCCCTTAAGCCATCCTGTTACTATAAATCCTAAACTCTAAACTCTAAACGGGCTAAAGACATCATTTTTTCCTAGGCCCTTAATGAAATTTGGTTGCCTTGGGCAATGTCACCAAATTTTATTCACTTGAGCCATGTCATTTTGTCCTAGGACCTCACTAGACATAGATCCCCTTAAGTCATCCTATCACCCTAAATCATAAATCGATGTCTTAAGGGGTCCTAATATGACATTTCTTAATGGGATCAAAGAAGTTCTTAAAATTTGGTGAAGTTGCCCAAGGCAACCAAATTTAACAATAATCAGATTGTGCAAGATTATAATATTTCATGATCTAGGTTGGTCAGTTGAAACAAGAGCTATCTCAATCAACTGTTCCATAAGAAAATGTTCTTCACTAACTTGCAAGTTCATTATATTCCAAGGGACACCAAAAATTCACCCTAAGTTCCATAAACCAAATTTAACAATAATAAGATCATGCAAGATTATAATATGAATGAGATAAATCATGATCTAGGTTGATTAATTTATGGTTTAGGGTGATAGGATGGCATACGGGGATCTATTCCTAGTAAGTTCCTAGGACAAAATGACATGGCTTAAGTGAATAAAATTTGGTGAAGTTGCCTTGGACCTTAATGGAATTTGGTTGTCTTGGGCATCTTCACCCAATTTTATTCACTTAAAATCCATGTCATTTTGTACTAGGACCTTACTACATAGATCCCCTTAAGCCATCCTATCACCCTGAAACCTAAATCTTAAACTCTAAACCATAAACCATATAACATTCATAAATTTTCCTATATTAATAATTAATTTTATTTTCATTCAAGTAACATGCCTTATACATAAATGAGGCTTATATATTTTATCATATGTGTTCAATTAGGCCATTTATATTGAATGGTTTAAGGGAATTTCCTAAACATGTATCTTAGATTTTTAAATTACAAATATAATGTAGGTTCACTCATATCTTAGAGATCACATGGATCGATTCAATAATATTCGCAATCCACCTCTGTGTCATCCATCTCCACCACCTTCGCCTCCCCGTCCACCCATTGCACCTCATAACCCTCCACCTCCACCACCTGAAATCGATGGTTCTCGTTTGCAAGCACAAATCAATTACAATGTTAGAACCATCCAATATCAAATAAACATTAGGGTAAGTGCACCAATTTGTGACATAATTTTGGCTCTTAAGATGCCATTTTTTATTTTTTTTCTAAAATCAGCAAAATCTGATTTGCGCGAGAAAATGAAGATAGTTATGCTAAAAATTTCAAGATGTGGCAAGAAAAAAGTTTAAGTTATCAGAGTCCTCGTTTCTAAGCTACTATTTTTTTTTAGAAATTAGTGAAGATTAAGGGTCTCAAAAAGGGGGGGGGAAAAACACGTCCTGTTTTTAAAAAAAAAATAGCATTGTGCCTGAGGCCCCCCCCTTTTTGATTGAATTTTTTTTAGAATTTCAAAAATCCCAATAGTGAGAAATTATCTAACACCATGTAGTTTATCCTCATTCTTTTGGATAATTTTTTAAAAGAATATGTAATATTTTATGAATTTTCAAAGTGGACACATCTTGAAAAGCTGAAATTTGAGCATGCTCCCCCCTAACTTTTTTGCAAACTAATCAAAAATTGATTATTTTTTTCATCATGTGTAGAATGGAGTCTAGTTTCAAAAAATGTAATTTATTTCACATTTCGATGAACGGGTAAAAATCTATCTTAAAATTAGCACATGTTGGTTTTTGACCAAAAACAGAGGCATTTACAATAGAAGCCATGGATCAAAACCTTAACTAAATCAAAATGATTTTTTTTTTATATATTTAGATAGCTAAGAGAGGGGTTAACGTTATCACGATTTTTTTAATAAACTTTTATTGAACTACATGCAAATGAGATGGGGAGCACGAACAAAAATATGAGAAAATTTGGAAAATCCTATCAATTAACACGTCCAAAGCAAGCCATTTGGCGAGTGCCAAATTTGGGGCACGCCAAATGGCCTGCTTTGCACAAAACTAGAATTTTCCCTCTTTGGTGAACAACTTTGATAATGCTTAGAGTGCACAGTTTATGATCGTAGATGGATAGATGAGGTTTTACCTTTCATACCTTCTCTAACTCATTACCATTACTGGATAATTCTTTATCCCTCTAAAGTCTCTATCTCTCAAGTCTCACTCCCTCCCACGCGACCTAGACTACTCTCTCAGTCCAATCCCCTCTCTCGGGTCTCTTTCCCTCCCACATAGGTACCTAAATAAATCTATCTCACTCTCCCTCTCTCTCTCCCTCTTTGATCTTTTTGTCTCTCCCACTCCCTCTCCCTCTCTCTCTCTCTCCCTCTTTGGTATTTTTGTCTCTCCCACTCCTTCTCCCTCTCTCTCTCTCCCTCTTTGGTCTTTTTGTCTCTCTCACTCCCTCTCCCTCTCTTAGGTTGTTATATTTCTCTCTTTGTCACTCTCTCTCAAGTCTCTCCCTCCTACCCCCTCTCCCTCTCTTAGGTCTATCACTCACTCACTCCCTCTATCTCTCTCTCATTCCCTCTCTCTCACTCACTCTATCTCTCTCCCTATCTCTCTCACTCGCTCTTGAGTGTCTCCATCCCCCCTCTCTCACACACACACACACACTCCCTCTCTCTCACTCTCTCCCACTCTATCTCTCTCCCTCTCTCTCAAGTCTCTCCCTCCCACCCCCTCTCCCTCTCTCTCTCTCTCTCAAGTATCTTCATCCTACCCCCTCTCCCTCTCTCTCTTTTTCAAGTCTTCCCCTCCTACCCCCTCTCCCTCTCACAATCACTCCCTCTATCTCTCTTCCACTCCATCCCTATCTCACTCCCTCTATTTGTATCCATCTACCTCTCCATCTCTCTCAAGTATCTCCCTCCCACCACCTCTCCCTCTCTCTCTCAAGTCCCTCTCTCTCTCATGCCCTCTATCTCTCTCCCACTCTCTCTCCCTCTCTCTCTCTCAAGTCTCTCCCTCCCACCCACTCTCCCTCCCTCTTTGTCTCTCAAGTCTCTCCCTTCTACCCCCTCTCCCTCTTTCAGGCCTCTCTTTGTCTCTCTCACTCACTTCCTCTATCTCTCTCCCACATCCTCTCGCTATCTCTCACTACCTCTATCTCTCTCCATCTCTCTCTCCCTCTCTCTCTCTCTCACTCCCTCTATCTCTCTCCCTCTCTCTCTCTCTCACACTCCCTCTATCTCTCTCCCTCTCTCTCCCTCCCACCCCCTCCTGCTCTCTCTCTCCCTCTCTCTCTCACTCCCTCTATCTCTCTCCCACTTTCTCTCTCTCCCTCTCTCTCTCACTCCCTCTATCTCTCTCCCACTTTCTCTCTCTCAATTATCTTCATCCTACCCCATCTTCCTCTCTCTCTCTCTCTCTTTGTAAAGTTTCCCCCTCCCTCTCACAATGACTCCCTCTATCTCTCTTCCACTCCATCCCTCTCTCACTCACTCTCTCTCTCTCCCTCTCCCTATCCCTCTATCTCAAGTATGTCACTCCCACCATCTGTTCCTCTCTCTCTCTCAAGTAGAGGGTTTAGGGATAAAGGGTTAAGGGTTGAGGGTTGAGGTTTGAGGATTAAGAGGGTATGGAGGTTGAGGAATTAGGGTATAAGGGTTGAGGGTTGAGGGATTAAGAGAGTATAGGGGTTGAGGGATTAATATTGTAGAGGAGTTGATGGATTAGGGTTTAAGGGTTGAGGGTTGAGGGATTGAGGGATTGAGAGGGTATTAGGGTTGAGGGATTAAGAGGGTATAGGGGTTGAAGGATTAGGGTTTGAGGGTTGAGGTTTGAGGGATTAAGAGGGTATAGGGGTTTAGGGTTTAGGGTTTAGGGTTTAAGGGCTGAAGGTTGAGGGTTGAGGGATTATGAGGGTATGGGGGTTGAGGGATTAGGGTTTAAGGGTTAAGGGTAGAGGGTTGAGGGATAAAGAGGGTATAGGGGTTGGGGGATTAGGGTTTAATGGTAGAGAGTAGAGGGGTTGAGTGATTAAGAGGGTATAGGGGTTGAGGGATTAGGGTTTAAGGGTAGAGGGTTGAGGGTTGAGGGATTAAGAGGGTATGGGGTTGAGGGATTAGGGTTTAAGGGTTAAGGGTTGAGGGTTAAGAGGGTATAGGGGTTGAGGGATTAGGGTTTAAGGGTTGAGGGGTCAAGAGGGTATGGGGGTTGAGGGATGAGGGTTTAAGGGTTGAGGGTTGAGGGTTGAGGGATTAAGAGGGTATAAGGGTTGAGGGATTAGGGGTTAAGGGTTGAGGGATGAGGGATTAAGAGGGTATGGGGGTTGAGGGTGTTGGGTCTCAAAAATGTAGGTTTTAACCAAAGGAGTTTGCCAAGCTCTTACAACACTTTTTGCCAATGTACAAGGCCAATTGATGCAATTGTACCTTCTGCTCTTCAGGTTCTATTAGACCTAAGCGGGTGCACCTACTTGTATGTTTCAGATTTGAAATACATTTCCTGCTAAACAATCTACCCATAATGGCAATTGGAAGTGAATAGAAAAAATCGCTACACTTATTCCTACTACATAAAGGAAAGGATTTGAAAATTTTATTTTAAATGAACTTTATCTTTTGGGTTATGGCTGACCAGTGTTTTCTATCCACATGGGCAATGGAGTCAAAATTATCCAGAATTCTAGGTGTTCCCCTTTCTGGCCTAATTCATGTTGTTAGGCACCTTTGAAATATGGAATTTTATGACTGGCATATTATTTCATCAAATTTATGACTTGCATAAATTGTTCTAGAATGTCTTCCTACCAAGTTCTTCTTCAACCATCCAACAAAAATACTAGTCACTATTATTTGTTTAAAATAATTTAGTTTTGTTTTGCAGACACTAGTTAATCAAATCACACAAAGTGAAAAATACACTATGATAAATCAGGGATATACTTGATATATTGATTTAAATGACTTAAAAATTTCTAATTGGAGACAACCAGATAGGAAATACAAAAATTATAGCATCTCAACAACTGAAATCAGAAAAGATCTCACCAATTTATTAATGTTTTCTCCATTACAATCTATTTCAAGAAAAAATGTTCATCATCCTAGCTCGGTTATTGCTTCTGAAATTTTTTTTGTCTTTGTTCTCACTACTCTCCAACTAATTTTTTCAAATATTTATAATTTACAGTCCAGGGGTCGTGACCCTTCAATTTCCTATGCAACCATCTAATATTTGTTAGTCATAAATTAAAATATTTAATTAAGTTTCCTTTATCGGCAAATTAAATATTTTATAAAGTTTTGCATTTGATTTCAATTTAATTCCTTTCCCGCCTTTTCATTTTACTTTACATTTTCTCATACTTTACATTTCTTGTCCGCATGGCCTTTATCACGTTTACCACTCTACCGCGGTCAACTGTTTGACCGGCCATGATAGAGCAGTGACTGCTCTTCACTGGTCATCTCCCACCGCTCAATCGCACCCTCTGATTTTTCAACCCGCAATATTGCAGTGATCTTCACTTGTCATGGTCTACTCTTTGTCATTACCGCTCCATCGTGCCCTTCATTTCTATCTCTGGCGGTTTCACGGTGACTAACATTCACTACTATCTCCACCATTACTCGCACTACCGTTGTCTTCATTCTAGCCGGAGGCGGTATAGCGGTAACCGCTTACTGACCGCCACGCTGCCACCTGAATATTCACCACACTACCACGGTCACTAGCATGACCGCCAGCGGTACTGCAATAGCCACCTTAACCATCATGCCTTAACTATTTAACTCACTACCCACCATCTCCCACCACTCAACCACACCCTCTGAATTTTCAACCCACGGTACTGCGGTGATCTTTACTTGTCACAGTCTACTCTTTGTCATTACCGCTCCACTGCGCCCTTCATTTATGTCTCTGGCGGTGACTAAAATTTACTGCTATCTCCACTGTTACCTGTGCTACCTTTGTCTTCATTCTAGCCGGTTGCTGTATAGCGGTAACTGCTTACCGACCACCACCCTACCGCCTGACTATTCACTACACTACCACGGTCGCTAGCATGACTGATAGTGGTACTATGGTATCCACCTTAACCATCGTGCCTTAATTATTTAACTCACCACCCACTGCTACCTGCTGACTATTACCTACGTCGTTCGCTAACCCTCTACCACAACACCGTGGGCCCTAAGATGACCCTCTATGGTGTAGTGGTAAGGGTTTTTTTTACTGTCGCTCACCGCCACTGCTATACTGCGGGCTAGTCTGTAAGAAGCCACAATAAAGTGGTAGGTGATATAAAAATTGAATAATGAGAGTGGTAGTGGTATGAATTGATCGAGATTTTAGGTTAGAAATGAGATGAATATTTTTTTCAAGAAAAAATATGAAAATATTATGGAATTAAAAAAGGGGGGGGGGGAATGTGAAGGCTATATAGGCCAAAAATAAGGCAACAGTACAAGGGTAAAAACTACTGTAGCATTGTAAAAGGGGGTGAATAATATTTTATGAGAAAAATAGTGAAAACATTATGTTCAAAATGGGAAAAAACCCTAGGGTTTTCCACATAAATTTTAGATTCTAACAGTGGCTCATGTTGGGGATGAGTGATTTCACAAATCACTACAAGAATCTAGCATACAACTAGGAGAGTAGACCAAGACATGAAAGGAAATGAAAAATGGAGGGAAAGGAAGATGGAGGAAAATAAGAGATGAAGAAGATGGAGCATGGAGGGTGAAGATGAAAGTGAGCCTACACTACTGTACATGGAAAGAAAGCAATTCTTTCATAAAGGAAATTCCTGAGAATGTCCATGTATTGGCAAACTTAGACACTTCAAAAATTCATAAAACTACTGTGCATGGAAAAGAATGTTTAAAGAGGTTATTGTAGAATTTTCCATGCACTGGAAATCCTTAACCCTCTATTCTTCCTCATGGGGAAAAATCAGCAAAATCTTGTTTGCACGAGAAAATGAAGATAGTTACGCTCAAAATTTCAAGATGTGGCAAGAACAAAAGTTGAAGTGATCCGAGTCTAGTTTCTAAGCTACTATTTTTTTTTTAAATTAATGAAGATTAAGGGTCTCAAAAAGGGGGGTGGGGGGGGCAAAATAGGTCTGTTTTTATCAAAAAAAATAGAATAGCGCCTGAGGGCTCCCCCCTTTTTGATTAACTTTTTTTTAGAATTTCAAAAATCCCAATGGTGAGAAATTAGCTAACACCATTTATTTTATCCTCCTTTTATCGGATAATTTTTTTAATGAATATATAATATTTTATGAATTTTCAAAGTGGACACATCCTGAAAAGCTGAAATTTGAGTGTGCTTCTCCCCAAATGTTTTGCAAACTAATTGCAAATTGATTTTTTTTTTTCATCATGTGTAGAATGGAGTCTAGTTTCAAAAAATATAGTTTGTTTCACATTCCGATGAATGTGTAAAAATTTATCCTGAACCTAGCACATGTTGGTTTTTGACCAAAAACAAAGGCATTTACAATAAAATCCATGGATCAAAACCTTAACTAAATCAAAATGAAAAAAGAATTATATATTTAGATAGATAAGAGAGAGGTTAATGTTATCACATTTTTTTTATAAACTTGCATTGAAAGACATGGAAATGAGACGGGAAGCACGGATGAAAAATAAGAGTGCACAGTTTACGATCATAGATGGGTAGTCGAGGTTTTACCTTTCATACCTTCTTTAACTCGTTACCGTTACTGGATAACTCTTTATCCCTTTGAAGTCGCTATCTCTCACGTCTCACTCCCTCCCACACAACCTAGACTACTCTCTCAGTCCAATCCCCTCTCTCAGGACTCTTTCCCTCCTACATAGGTACCTAAATAAATCTATCTCACTCCAACCCCCTTTCTCACTCTCCCTCTTTGGTCTTTTTATCTCTCTCACTCTATCTCCCTCTCTTAGGTTGTTATATTTCTCTCAAGTCTCTCCCTCCTACCCCCTCTCCCTCTCTTAGGTCCGTCACTCACTCACTCCCTCTATCTCTCTCCCATTCCCTCTCTCTCACTCACTCTATCTCTCTCCCATTCCCTCTCTCTTACTCACTCTATCTATCTCCCTCTCTCTCTCTCTCGGGTATCTCCATCCACCCTCTCTCTCTCTCTTACACACACACACTCCCTCTCTCTCTCTCTCTCTCTCTCCCCTCCTCTCTCTCCTCTCTCCCACCTTTGTCCTCTTTCCCTATCTCTGGGTCTCTCCTCCCACCCTCTCCCTCTCTCTCTCTCTCAAGTATCTTAATCCAACCCCTCTCCCTCTCTCTCTTTGTCTTGGTATCCCCTCCTACCCCTCTCCCTCTCATAGTCAGTCCCTCTATATCTCTTCCACTCTCTCCCTATCTCACTCCCTCTATCTATCCTCTGTCCTCTCCATCTCTCTCAAGTATCTTCCTCCCGCAGCCTCTCCCTCTCTCTCTCTCTCTCATGCCCTCTATCTCTCTCAAGTCTCTCCCTCCCACGCACTCTTCCTCTCTCTTTGTCTCACAAGTCTCTCCCTTCTATCCCCTCTCCCTCTTTTAGGCCTCTCTTTGTCTCTCTCACTCACTCCCTCTATCTCTCTCCCACATCCTCTCTCTCACTCCCTCTATCTTTCTCCCTCTCTCTCTCTCCCTCTCTCAGATATCTCCCTCCCACCCCCTCCCACTCTCTCTCTCTCCCTCTATCTCATGTGTCTCCCCCCACCCCATCCATCTCTCTTGAATCCCTCTATCCTAAGTACTCCCTCTCCCTCCCACCCCCTCTCCATCTCTCAAGTCTCTCTCTCACTCCTTGTATCTCTCCCATCCCTCTATCTCTCACTCCCTCTCTCTCCTACTCTCTTAGGTATCTCCTTCCCACCCCCTCTATCCCACTTTGTCTCTCCTTCTTTATCGGGTGTCTCCCTCTCTCTTAGGTTTCTCCCTCCTACCCCCTCTCCCTCCCTCTCTCTCACTCTCTCTCTTTGTCTCTATGTCTCTCCCTCTCTCTGTCTCCCACTCCCTCTCTCTCTCACTCACTCTATCTCTCTCCCACTTTGTCTCTCTCCCTCTCTCTCTCACTCCCTCTATCTCTCTCCCTCTATCTCAAGTCTCTCCTTCCCACCCTATCTCCCTCTTTCTCTCTCTCAAGTATCTTCGTCCTACCCCATCTTTCTCTCTCTCTCTCTCTTTGTCAAGTCTCCCCCTCCTACACCCTCTCCCTCTCACAATGACTCCCTCTATCTCTCTTCCACTCCCTCCCTCTCTCACTCCTTCTCTCTCTCTCCCTCTCCCTCTCCCTCTCTCTCAAGTATGTCCCTCCCACCACCTCTCCCTCTCTCTCTCTCTCAAGTAGAGGGTTTAGGGATTAAGGGTTAAGGATTGAGGGTTGAGGGATTAAGAGGGTATGGGGGTTGAGGGATTAGGGTTTAAGGGTTAAGGGTTGAGGGTTGAGGGAGTAAGAGGGTATAGGGGTTGAGGGATTAGGGTTTAAGGGTTGAGGGTTGAGGGTTTAGGGATTAGGGTTTAAGGGTTGAGGGTTGACGAATTAAGAGGGTATAGGGGTTGATGGATTAGGGTTTAAGGGTTGAGGGTTGACAGATTAAGAGGGTATGGGGATTGATGGATTAGGGTTTAAGGGTTAAGGGTTGAGGGTTTGATGGATTAAGAGGGTATAAGGGTTGAGGGTTTGATGGATTAAGAGGGTATAGGGAGGGATTAGGGTTTAAAGGTTAAGGGTTGAGGGTTGACAGGGTATAGGGGTTGAGGGATTACAATTTAAGGGTTGAGGGATTAAGATTATAGAGGGGTTGACTAATAAGGGTTGAAAGGTTGAGGGTTGAGGGGTTGACAAATTAGGGTTTAAAGGTTGAGGGTTAAGGGTTAAGTGTTGAGGGATTAAGATTGTAGAGGGGTTGAGGGATTAGGGTTTAAGGGTTAAGGGTTGAGGGTTGAGGGATTAAGAGGGTATAGGGGTTGAGGGATTAGTGTTTAAGGGTTGAGGGTTGAGTTATTAAGAGGGTATAGGGGTTGAGGGATTAAGATTGTAGAGGGGTTGAGGGATTAGGGTTTAAGGGTTAAGGGTTGAGGGTTGAGGGATTAGGATTTAAGCATTGAGGTTTGAGGATTGAGGGTTGAGGTATTAAGAGGGTATAGGGATTGAGGAACTAGGGTTTAAGGGTTGAGGGATTAAGATTGTAGAGGGGTTGAGGGATTAGGGTTTAAGGGTTGAGGGATTAAGAGGGTATGGGGGTTGATGGATGAGGGTCTCTTTTGGGTCTCACTCCCTCCTATGCTACCTACACTAATCGGTGTCACTCCAATGCCCTCTCTCACAATCCCTCTCTGTTAGGCCTCACTTACCTCCCACCGTAATTTCTTAGGTCTCTCCTTCCCACCCCCTCTCTCCTACTTTGACTCCCTCTTTATCAGGCCTCACTTACCTCCCACCCTAATTTCTTAGGTCTCTCCTTCCCACCCCCTCTCTCCAACTTTGAATCCCTCTCCTTCTCTCAGATGTCTCCCTTCCACCCTCTCTCCCTCTTTCTCTCTTAGGTTTCTCCCTCCCACCCCCTCTCCCTACCTCTCTCACTCTCTCTATGTCTATATGTCTCTCGCTATCTCTCTCTCCCACTCCCTCTCTCTCTTACTCTATCTCTCTCCCACTTTTTCTCTCCCCCCCTCTCTCTCACTCCCTCTATCTCTCTCCCACTTTATATATCTCCCTCTCTCTCACTCCCTCTATCTCTCTCCCAATTTTTCTCTCTCCCTCTCTCTTAGGTCTCTCCTTCCCAATCTATCTCCCTCTTTCTCTCTCTCAAGTATCTTAATCCTACCCCATCTTTCTCTCTCTTTGTCAAGTCTCCCCCCCCTACACCCTCTCCCTCTCACAGTGACTCCCTCTATATCTCTTCCACTCCCTAACTCTCTCACTCCCTCTCTCTCTCCCTCTCCCTCTCCCTCTCCCTCTCTCTCAAGTATGTCCCTCCCACCACCCCTCCCTCTCTCTCTCACAAGTAGAGGGTTTAGGGATTAAGGGTTGAGGGTTGAGGGTTGAGGGATTAAGAGGGTATGGGGGTTGGAGGGATTAGGGTTTAAGGGTTAAGGGTTGAGTGTTGAGGGATTAAGAGGGTATATGGTTTGAGGGATTAGGGTTTAAGGGTTGAGGTTTGAGGTATTAAGAGGGTATAGGGGTTGAGGGATTAGGGTTTAAGGGTTGAGGGATTAAGATTGTAGATGGGTTGAGGGATTAGGGTTTAAGGGTTGAGGGATTAAGAGGGTATTGGGGTTGATGGATGGGGGTCTCTCTTGGGTCTCACTCTCTCCCATGCTACCTACACTAATTAGTGTCACTCCAGTGCCCTCTCTCACAATCCCTCTTTGTCAGGCCTCATTTACTTCCCACCCCCTCTCTCCTACTTTGACTCCCTCTCTGTCAGGAATCACTTACCTCCCACCCTAATTTCTCAGGTCTCTCTTTCCCACCCCCTCTCTCCCACTTTGACTCCCTCTCCTTCTCTCAAGTGTCTCCCTCCCACCCTCTCTCCCTCTCTCTCTTAGGTTTCTCCCTCCCACGCCCTCTCCCTCCCCCCCTCTCTCTCTCAAGTCTCTCCCTCCTAACCCCCCTCTCTCTCTCTCCCACTCCTTCCCTCTCTCTCACTCCCTCTCTCTCTCCCAATCCCTCTCTAAGGTCTTCCCCCCCATCATATAACTGAATAATCTATCCCTCTCAAGTTTGTTTCTCTTGGGTCTCACTCCCTCCCATGCTACCTACACTAATCAGTGTCACTCCAATGCCCTCTTTGTCAGGCCTCACTTACCTCCCACCCTACTTTCTTAGGTCTCTCCTTCCCACCCCCTCTCTCCTACTTTGAATCCCTCTCTATCAAGCCTCACTTACCTCCCACCCTATTTTCTTAGGTCTCTCCTTCCCACCCCCTCTCTCCCACTTTGACTCCCTCTCCTTCTCTCAGGTGTCTTCCTCCCACCCTCTCTCCCTCTCTCTCTCTTAGGTTTCTCCCTCCCATGTCCTCTCCCTCTCCCTCTCTCTCTCTCAAGTCTCTCCCTCCCACCTCCCCTCTCTCTCTCTCCCACTCTCTCCCTCTCTCTCACTCCCTCTATCTCTCTCCCACTTTCTCTCTCTCCCTCTCTCTCAAGTCTCTCCTTTTCAAAACAACATATTTGGTGAGTGCCAAATGTGTTTTACCTTGAAATGGTAAAATAAGGATTGACCCCATTATTCAAGCCCTTATTCTCGTGAAGTTGTCTGGTTCAATGCTTTATCCAAGTCAGAAACGCCTTTTTTTATGCAGTTGACTTCATATTGAACCAATATATGCTCGATCCATCACCTTTTTACCACCAATCTGCATGGTAGACAATGTAGAAGAAGACATTTTGAAGCTTCTACACCATTTCACATTATCTGAGGTAATATATTCATTTTGGTAAATTAAAATGTTTATATTTAGTTCATTTCTAGCATGGCTAGTGGAATTGATCGTATTTCATTCTTTTTCAATTAATTTGGAAAAAAAAAAAAATCATCTAATTTGGAAAACCTAATAACTTTCATCAATGTTAATGCAAGTGTTCTTTAATTTTTTTGTTCCATAAAAAATTCACCTTCATTGAACATGTGCTTAGATAAATTCAAGTGATTTGACATAGTTGTTAATGCAAGTTTCCATTCATTCATACCATTTACCTTTCTAATAAATTAAAAAATGGGAAATTTTATGCAATTGAGAATTCTTATTGTCTTTCTAAGTTACCTCATTGCCAAAGAAATAGTGAATAATTATAAGATATAGCATCACAAAACCTTATTTGAATTCATATTCTTCATGAATTTGTTGACAATCAAAAATTTGATTTTGAGAAAAATAAACACAAGAGTCTCTAGTTTTCATTTAGGTGACAACAACTTATACCCTAGGTCAATGATGCAGAGCAGGGAGACAAAACCTTCAACAATCATTTAATTAGATCAGTTTCAAACAATCTTAAATCTCAAAAACCTCAATTCAATGTTGAACTAACCAATTCACATCTAAAACAAAATAAATATCATCCATAAATAACAAGCTATGATTTTCAAGATGACTACCATTCTAAACCTCTAGAAGATTTTAACAAAACCCACCATATGTAAGTCTATTGCTCAAACTATTGTATTCACACAACATTCACTCCTAACAGAATGAAATAAACTCAATATTACTAGAAAATCTAATATGTGAATTGTTCATCATAATCTTTATAAATTTCAAGTTCAATAATGCTAGTCAAAAGGTCCACAACTTCAAAATCAACATTCTAGGCCTCTGGTGTAGGAGCACCTTGTAAGCTCAATTTTGTCAAAAATGTCATATTTTAGTGAGCATGGTCAAATGCTAGGATTTTAGTTAATGTTGAGTATATTGTGTTTAGTAAGGTCAATTAGACCATTTTATAATGTATTTGGAGCTAAGGGAGTTCAGTTGTGTCATACCTTGCAATTTGGATAAATGTGGTCAGAAAAGTTGCAGAGTTCGAGGGAGTTGGAATGAAATAAAAATATGTTTAATAACCTTCAATGCCTTGAAGGAGAGGTTTTTGGTTGATTTGTACCCCATTTTTTAATCAAGAAGAACATTATTTTCTATAAATTTACTAGTTTCTCTCACTTTTCTTGTTGTTGTATGGCCTCTACAGACTCTAAGATGATATGAAGTTGGTTGAATATTGTAGATTAATGAATTATCTTTCATTTTAATCTATTTAGAGGTTCTAACTCTTTGTATAGTGAAAGTGATATTGTTTTTACTATTGCTACCTACTTTCACAATGTTCTTGGATTGAGGGGTTCCATTATGTAATTCGACCCATTACACATTTTCTACCTACTATAACTTGTGGAATGGGTCCTCTAACTTTTAAAATACATGGCTAACCTATTTAGAATGTTTTGGGGTCAAGGTTGGGTGTTTGGGATGATGTTCTAGGACTATAATAGGGTCTGGTAAGTGTGTTTGGTGCTTTGTATGGGCCTGGTAGGTCCAAGAGATAGGAGTTTCATTAAAACCCCAAGTATTTTTCTTGAAATTGAAGGTTTGGTGAATTAGGGGTCTAGAGGTCTTGGACCTGGAAACAAATCAAGAAATTGGAGGTTTTGACACATAAAATACTTTTTTTTGAGGATTTTGAGTGAATATGTAGTGTTTAAAAGGTACTCTCTTTGTAAATTAGGCCAATTGAATAGCCTTTTCCAAGGTGGGTCTATTGGAAGTCAATGTTGGTCCAAAGGAATTAATGTTGGGGTTTACCTATGTTTTATAACTTGAAAATGGGTATCTTAATCATCCCTAATTTTTTCAAGTGTTTTGGAAAATCTTGGTGAAAAGGCCATTGAATTGGGTTACCTATGCTATAAGGGAAAGCTTGGTAGAAGTTGGGATTTTTAGTTGAACATTTGGTTTTGCTTTGGAATCTGATTGATTCTCATTTATTTGTTGTATTGAATGGTTTCCACCCCTCTCTGCATCAAAAATGGTGTTTCTTGGTAAGTTAAGTGATCAACTTGTGTGTAAGTCTATTAAGAGCCTTTCTCTAAATCTTTGAACAAGTTCATTGTGGATCCCTAAATGTACTGCATCAGCCTCTAGGTACTTTTCCAACTCTTCAAACACACTCAAAATACTTACTCTAATATCTAACCCTACAGACATCTAACTCCATCATGTATGAAAATATTGTGTACCATAGACATGCTTGATAATTCCAAACAACTCGTTGTCTTCTTTGATAAAATTCTTTGGTATGTTTCATATTTAATGCAATGTAATCAACAATATCAATATTTTTGTAAAATGCATTACTTACTTTTATTCTATGTGTGTTTGTGAACATGTAGCATTGAAGGTCATGCCGAGGAAACAACCGAAGCCTCTAACACCAAAAGAACGTGCAGATAAAAATGCAAGGAGAAGAGAATAAAAAAATGTAGCTCATGAAGCAAAGGAATTGCAGCCCATACAACCACAAATTCACGTGCAATCTAAGAGAGATGTCAAATTGGAAAAACAAAGGGCGTGAATGAGGAAAGTTTGTGGAAGGACAAGAATGGATACAGAAGTTGGGGGAACATCATCAACCATAGGTGAAGCTCAATGCACATCTCTAGTTGAAGACACATTGACAACAACATTTGGTTTTCCAAGTACATCAAAAATCATATCTCCAATTGAAGACACACCATCAAAAACAATGCGTCTTGAAAGTACATCAACAAACACATCTCTATTTGAAGGAACTCCAAAAATGACATCTCAAGTTGAAGGTACAACATCGTTTACATGTCAATCTCAAGGTATGTCATCAATTGCACCTCCAATTGAAGGTACACGATCTATCCCCGATGTTGTTGACCTTTCCAGTATTGACACAAATTTACATTTGAGAACTCCTCCTAGAGATTTGCATAGAAAACCTAAATTTTTTATTGATATTGATTCCAATGTTTTGAAATGGATGCCTAATAAGATTCCAAAATGTACATGTCAAAGATATGAACAAAGGATATGGAGTTTGTTTTTTGCGAAGCTAAGTGAGGATGGAAGATGCCAACTATTTGTTGAAATGATGAGGCAACTCAAATTTAGGCCCACCATGAAGGCTCTTGGGCTAAGATTTTTGAATGACTCAAGTGAAAATTCTATTATAAATAACTTGATGAGTGCATACGAGAGCGTGGGTTCCACCTCACACATGAAGGATAGTTGTACCACATGACGTGTGATGACACCAACACTGTTAAGCAGTCAAACAAGGAACAAGGTGAACCTTACAAAGGCAAGTAAGTCTTTGAAAATAAGTAGATCATCTATAATGAGAGCCAAAGGAAGACGTGAAAGAGTGGAGGATCCAAATAGCAATGAGTTATGGGAATTTTCGGGTAGAGTGCCATGGAAAGACATAAGAATTGCTCAAGGTTGGAGATCTTTAATTGTGAATTTGTGGAAGGATAACACAAGGACCTCTCCTAATCAAAGAGATGTTGTAAGAAGGAGAATTGGTAGTAAAAAATGTGAGCCACATCCAATGCATTATTTGGATACCACTCAAACCCAATTTTTTGCTGATTTTGTATAGATGTTTCCTAAAATTAAAATATGTCAAAGGTATTTTGAAATGCTAAAGCCTTTTTATGTCAAAATAAATCACACACGCACTACTTGTTGTTTTAGGGTTCATATTGATTTTTCTAACCATTATTATGTTTATCGACGTATATGTGTAGATATGCATACTGACAATGTTTTGCAGGAATGTAGCATAATGCCTCCACCTAAATCATCAAGGAAATTTTTGTCTTCCATTTTATGTGAAAGAGAGGATGGTCAATTTTTTTTTTACAAAAAAAAATATTTGGATGGCACATGTGATCATTGTGGTGGAATGCAACATTTTCCAATTTTCCAACACATGGCTAGTACACACACAATTGGAGACAAAATTGTGAAATTTGGAAAATATAAGACAATGGCATACAATCTAAAAGATGGGAAAGAAGTAAAGAAGTGTGAATTGGTCAATGATAAGATTCCACTATATTAGTTTATGGGTATTTTTCATGATCAGGTGGTCTATTATTATGCAATGCATACACACAGAGCACAATGGTTGGACTCACAGTTCAAGTTATAAAAGGACACATTTCCACTTCGTCATATCGTTTCAGTTATCGACTTCGTTGAGAAATACACACTACAACCACAGAACGAGGTGCAATCACAGTACTACAACTCCGTGCAGGTTGCTATATTTGTGCATATAACATTCATTCATTCAAATGATAGTACAAAGGAAAATAGGAAAGTATTGAGGGAGTATCACTTTTACATCAGTGATGATCACACACATTCTATAGAGTTTGTTCAAGGTTGCTTTCATATGTTCTATGCTTATCTAGCTAGCAGGGGCATATCATTTAGTCAGCATATCATATGGTCAAATAATTGTACATCACAATTCAAGAATGCTAGAATGTTTTACTGGTTGAGTAGGATGCATAGGATTAGTGGTGTTCAGCATATGTGGAACTTCTCAGAGGTCAGGAATGGAAAGGGGGAGCATGATGAAGCAGGTGCATGTATCAAAAGAGCCCTAGCACAAGAAGATTTAAAGTACACAAACAATGTAAAGTTGACAGATGCAAGATAAATTATCCAGTAGTGCAATGGTGCAATGGGTCCAGGTAGTGAAGGTAATTCTTTAGTTCATAGATTTTTTCATTTAGTAGATGATACTAACATTGAAAAATATGAGGATTGTTGTACACTAATAGGATCGAGCGAGCTACACTCTTTTAGAAGCTCCAATGCAGGTACATGGACTATCCATACAAGGAAGATGGCATGCTTTTGTTATGCATGTACACTTCACTCATGGAATGATTGCGAGTCAACGGAGTGGGTTGATGAATGGTCTATAAGAAGTCTAATCCCACTTGACACTTATCAGCTCCCGATGGCTCTATAAATCATGGATATATAATCATCCATTGACTTTGATCATGTATCAGACCTAGTAGAACCATGTAATATATCTTACTTACAATTTTTATTATGTTTCTCAGTAAATAAATCTAACAAGATGAACATATCAATGTAGGGCACGTTTATGCGGTGATTGCAGATGAAGACAATGAAGAGGGTATGAATTATTACCTATGTCATTGTCTCAAGGCCAAAAATAAATTGGAGTCCCCAGTTATAGATGGAGAAAATATAGAATATCCTACAGGTTTGATGGTTGTTACTCGAACATGGCTTCAAAGGTATCTAGTTAAGAATGTTGCATTTTGGTTGTTTGAGGACTTCAACACGCATCAAAAAATTCTTCACTATTTGAACCTTTTCATCACCACCAACGTTCATTTGATCAAATATAAGGGCAGACCTACAAAGAAGAACTTGTGGAAAGTGTGTGAGTCTGACCACGAGGCAATACTCGACACAATAAAGAGTATAGCAAACCTAGATGGTTCATTGGATTGATTTGTAAGTATGCACATTGAATTTGTAAATTCATGTTATTGATCACTCTTTTGGACCAACACCTTGCAATAAGGATTTTTCACCATTACTATTTGATGTCATATGCATTTATGAATGTCATTGATCCTTTTCTGATTGTGACTGTAGGTAATAATGGATTTTTTCAAAGTATATAAGAAAAGAACAACATTGGTTGGTGGTGCAAGTGTTCAGTGGTATGAGAAACATTGGTTACTGGTGCATTTTCTAGTTGTCAATCTTCTCTTTCTTTTCCATCTCCTAGATTTATCGGATTCTTATATGCTACATGTTTTATGTTAAGCCTCTCAATGATATATTTGAAATTTATGCGTAGGGTCATTGAGAGATGATAAAGTAGCGAAGGGGCACATCACCATTGTAGGAAATTCAATCGACCTCCTTATCTAGCATGCATGAAGGTGATAGTAGGTCTTGTCAGTTGTATGACTGACATTATTTAGTTATTGCTCTTTTAATGATTTTTATGTGAGTCTATGTCTAAGATTGAGAGGCTTTTGCAAGTTTTTTGGAATGCAAATAGTTGGGCCAACTGAGATGGAATGGAAAAATGAAACTAGGAAAAAAATCTTTTGTTTCTTCTCAAGTACAATATATTTCATGATCTGTGTTGGAAATGGGAGGATTATTTCCCTGCATGTATTGCTACAAGTATTGACAAATGGGAAGATTTTTAAGATGTTCTTCCATCACTATTGTAATATTTGTCATTAACTTAGTTTATTTTTTGATATACTAAAATTATGAGAAATTAATACGTGCAAATGTGTATATTCCTTAATATACGCCTCAATTAAATGTGTATATTACATTTAAAATTAGTTGTAATGCTTCATGGTTTACATTTAAAGTTTTTTTCAAGGAAAAACGTGTGGATTTATTAGTAAGAATGAAATAATGTTTAATATAATTGTAGAAAGGCATATTAGTAAGGTCTTTTGAACATTATGCAATGAGGAAGCTGCAAAATATGTTAAAATATGATACAATGTAATAAATGGTCAATCCATGTCAAGATGGGTGAAAGCAAACTTTTTATTGTTTTTGAGTCTAAGGTCTTAGGAGGAGTTGAATAAGTGATAAATACCTAGGGTGGAGATCAAATTAAAATGACAAATAAAATATGATCAACCCAAAATCCAAAGCAAATTCAAAAGAACTTCACAAATCCACTTGTCAGGTACACTCTTTCTACAAGTAATGCTAAACAGCTTCAAGAGACTTTTCACCCAACTTTCCCAAAATTCATGTCAATTAAATGATGGATTTAGACACCCATTAAGGACTTACACAACATACTTCAAGATCAAGTATAACTCCTTTGGACCATTTTAGACTTCCAATACACTCACCATGGGAAAATCAAGGAAAAGAGGTCAATTTAACAAAGAAAGTACCCTTCAAAATTATCCAATCACCTTGCAACCTTGGGGAGAAAATTAAATTTCCCAAAACCACAAAATCCAGCACTAGTTTGCACCTGTACGATTAGAAACACTCCCAACTCAAAAAAAACCTCCTTTTCTAATGCAAAAATAAGGGTTTTGTCAAAATCTTCATTCCTAGGCTTCAAAAAAAAAAAATGGTCCAAAAACCTTTCATAGGGTCTGCCCTGACATTTTAAATTCTTACAAACTCAACTTCATCAACATTTCATTGAAAAGCACTTCAAAATCGTCCCTTTTCAAGGGAAAATTTGCATTTCTAGCCCTATGGCGTCACACAATCACCACAAGAATGTTTTATTTTGATATAAAATGAATTGAAAAATCTATATTAATATATTTTTCACCAATCCATCGAGTTATAGGAGAAAACAGTGGGTGGATTGGTCAAAAACTTATTATTTTGCTTTCAAACCCTTCACAAAGGAAAACATAGGGTATACACTGTATTTTTTGAATTTCTCTTAGAAAACAAAAGATTAGAACTCCAAACCAAGTGTAGATAAAATAAAACTCATAAAAATTAAACCTCTAAATATTTCAAAGCATGATTGGGTCTGTATAGTCCGTACAAAAACAAACAATTTTGAAAAAAAAGTGAAAAAACTCAAAAAATGCACCAAAAAAACGTGGTATTCTTATTCTGTGAATTTATTACTATAGACATGCAAAATAAACATTATTGATTAAACATCATAGTTGATCATTTTCTTCTCTTTAATTAAATAAATAAAAATATTTAATTATCTCCTAAAGTTTCCTAATTTAATTAAATCACTTGTATTTAATTAAAAGACTAATATTCATTTTCCTCTCATTTGATTTAAAACAAATACAAAAATCAAATCAAATGTCACACCACCTAATCACTAGCTTAATTATTCAAATCTCTAATTAATGCTAAGACTAACCCATATCCCATCCACTTGCACAATAAATCATTTAATTTGATTTATTAAAAACCCCTATTTTCCTCACAAGGCATATTCCCAAGGAATATGCCCTCATTAACTCCCCTTGTTTGAATTTTTTGTTCAAACAAAATTCCCCCCAAATCCCTCAACCATATTCATTTAATGCCATTTTCAAATTTGAAATGGGTACATTGGCCAAAACTTGCACAATCATGGGTCAATCACATTGTGACAAGTGGCTCTCTCCTATTTGTTGGGTTTTAGTCCCACATTTCTCAATCTTGGCCTCTCCTCTCTCAATATTTCCTATAAATTCAATTCCTTTTCTCTCATTTTTCATCTACAATTTGGAGCATCCTCATTATACGCAACTTGAGTTCACTTTTCATCTCATTGTCTATCATCTCATTTGCTTATCAAGGTTGGGAAAGGGCTGCCTTCTACACAAAGGATAGCACCAATCCACTATGGAATAGGTTTGCATTCATGTTTTATATGCTTTATTTAGTCTTCTTGTTGTTCAAATCTCTTATTTAGCATGTTTAACTAAATACAATATTTCATAAGGATGTTTATTTCTGCCATGTTGGCTTGTGAGTTTACTAACCATTTGCAGATTTTGGCATCCACAAAATGGCACTAGAAGGAGGGCGAATATAGAGTCTTTGTTTTTGTTCACCTCTGTGTATTACATGAATTAGATAGAAATATGAAGTCTCTTTTTCTTCATGCATTTTCTCTATTTTTTTTTACATCGGATTGATTAATGCTTCGAATAGGATGCAAAGTAAAACATCAGTTGTCATTATGGTGGGAAATTATTTTATAGTTCTCTCTCAATGAATTACAATACAAATTTTTTTGTCATGTTAGAGTTTTGTCCTCAATCTTCAAGGTGCTTCAACATTTCCTCAATATTTTGTTTCAAAACCACTCTTTGAGAATGTAGTGAAACACCACAACAAATGTGGTTTGGCAACTATCACAAACCTCTGTGATTTTTTGAATGTCCTCTTGCATTACTATCAGGAATCTACAATATCTTCACGTTTCTCTTCAAAAGCTAATGATTCATAGGATTAGTGTGACTTTATATTGTCTAAACAAGAATGAAAGCATAAGCTTTTGAGAGTCTGAATAGGAGTTCCTTTAAGAACCGCACCGCTATAAATAAACCAATACGTTGGCTATTTTGCTTTAAGTAGGAAAGGTATGAAAAACTGAATCATAATTATGAAGATATATACTCCATATCAAATTCAACTTATGAATCATACTTATGCTGGCAAGATTGATCTTTCACCAAAACTTAAAGCTTTCAGAAAACAACTATGGTTGCTCTCACTACTGACATCTTTATTGCTGAAATGACTTTAGATGGGATGGGATGCATACTTTATTGGAGGAGATCATCAAGTCTTTTGTAGCACATATTGGGTAAGTCAGGTACTTTGCACCATTGGAGAGACAAACACGACATTGAGTAAGTGCTTTATTATGCACAAAGATACAAAGCTTTAATTTATGCTTTAAGTAGTTGGCAGCCACATAATCTTTATTGCTCGGCCTATGAATATTCATGGTTCTCTTTACTTTGAATCTATCCAAAATCATTTACCTTGCAAAAAAATAAAAAAATGGATTTAAAATTGTAGAGCTTAGAGGTTCCATCTGTTATGCTTCTTTTTTCTATCATCATAAATACATATTTTCTTAGCATGTTATTTGATCCACTATGGGTGTTCTTTTTTTCTCTTGTTTGGTTCTCGCACTTCACCATTTCAAATGCAATTCATTAAGGCACTCATAGTCGGGTACAAGAGTGGTTTTTATGTATGATGGCAGGTCATTTTGACTAGATGTAGGGTGACTCAGCCTAGGGGCCTAGGGTATTCATTGGTCTAGCGCAACGTGCATAGGAAGAGTTCCTTTTTGTTCTTTTTGTTTAGTGCTCATTTCGAGGCATGCGTAGGTAGATATGATTAAATGATGATGTTTAGGGACTGCACAAATACAAAAAAGATATATATCACCAATTATTGTGCTCATTGTTGCATGCTAATCTTATGCATTACCTTAGATATAACATTCACAAAGCTCACTATGGAGAGACAACCAAACAGTAGCTTATTTCAAGAAATTTGTGGCATTAACAAATTTACTTTGTTTCTGCCATAAATCATCGACAAAGTCTTCATTCATTTAAGCAATAGTTGAATGTGTTAGGTAGCGCTCTGATGTCTTTTCAAAAGAAATTTTTGGTCTTAATTCAGTGTCTTTACTTTCTGTAGGAAAAGTGCATACGCCTAGTGGTATCAAAGATCATGTGTGATATGTTTTTAGGCTGATATAAAACATGACATTAATGTAAGACTAGCGCAGATTTATTGAGGGTGCGCTATTACCTACGCCTTGAAGTCTAAGGGCCTATTATCTATGATTTGTGATATTTTTATTGACAAGTCATCTACATATTTATAGGAGGGGAAGGGACATTTACCTACTAACTTTTCGAATCAATCTACTTACCTATGAATTTCCCTTGTACTTATCATTTATGGTGACAAAGAACACTTTTTTGACTGCTTGAATTTTTTTTGTGACTTGCCATTTGGTATGACCATTATACTTATGTATTATGCAGTGACAAATAATAGGGTGATGAAGCTTCTGATTAGCTATTTGAGAGGATGCAAACACTATTTTCTATAAAAAGCAACTATGGAAAATAGAGAACTGAAGAAACTACAGACTGAATGCTGAATTTTCTATTATTGATAGTCTTTTGTTACTTCTAAATGCATTCTTTCAATTTTCTTTTAAGGCGCATATCTCAACTATGTAGAGTATCTTTGACTGCTTCTTAACTAATTGTTTCCAAGGTATCACTGAATCAAAATTGATGGGGTAGATTATTGATCTTATGATGCAAAGGCAACCTATATTACCCATTGTTGTTCTGAAAAACTTGATAAGTAAAAGGGAAACTTGAAGCACAAATTTGTATCATTATTATAGTGATTAAAATCTAGAGAACCCACTATGTGATATGTGATTCTACAAGATTTCATAGAAACACTTGGCATAGAAAAGAGGTGAATGTATTTGGTATGGCAGCATTGGTTTTTTAAGCATTACACACATTTATCCAAATTCGGTAGGCACGTATTCACATTTTGGATTTAAGGCTTTCATTTGTCATTGATTGGTCTTTATGCAATTTTCATATCAAAGCTATGTGCAATACTATTGACATCTCTGAAAAATTCACTTATGCCATCAATGTGTTCTAGTTTTAAATTTATTAATTTGTGGGGTCACATTCTCTTAAAATCATCGATAAAGCTTTATTATGCATTTAGGAGATCATTAAGGCATGATTTGGACTTATCTTGTAAATTTTCACAAAGTGGAACTTTTGCATTAAAAGTTATCATTTGAGTGCATTTGTTTTGTGTATTCATTATGATAAATTATCATTAATTTGTTGAGATGAATTTCATTCTTAAGTTTCTAATTTTGAACTTTTTCTAGGTTGACATTGGAATTGAGCAAAGGCGAAGCAAGATTGGAGTCAAAAAGGAGATTGAAAATTTGAAACTTGAAATTCACAAAGCATTTTTAAATGCTTAAAGCATCCAATTTCTACTCTCATTTTCTATTTTAAACCAACTCACCTTTCTTTTTGGGTATAAAATTAACCATTTGACTTGATCTTTTTGGTTAAAATTGAACTTAGAAACTCACTAAATTTCAATTTGGTTGAAAATTGAACAAGGCAACTTTCACATCTCATTTTGGTGCTTTAAAACGAATCAAAATCATTGCTTTTGAGGTCTAAAATGAACAAGTGTTTTTCATGTTTTGCAATCTTTTTCACAAATTAATATCATTTAAAAGGCGTATGCGCTTCTCTCGCACTTCACGATGATCTTGAGAATAAAAATTCTTTTGGTGATATTAGTTTGTTTAAAAGATTGCCTTCACATTTCGATTTGGGAACTTAAAATTGAACAAAACATCTTGCAAGTGTGAGTAAACTTATTGCGTGTGTTCTCCCTTTTTTTCTAAACAAAGTTTGATCAAACTATGAATATGTTTGCTTGCTTTTTTTTATCTTAGAGGGCCTGTCTTGTGGGAAAAAGTACTCACCCAAGGGAACGAACCAAACGGTAACACACTAAAGCCAAGTGTATTTCTAGACAGGATATAAAAGTGGGTACTGGAACAAAAGCCAGTATCACGCGGTTGGCTTCGATGAGAAGGGCAACAATGATCTCTCACCACATGGGTCAATCTCCATGAATGGAAAGTTTGAACTAAAACCCCTTGTTTATTAAAGGCCAAAATCCTATATATTTGTTGGTGCAAGAGGTCATGTCCTCTGAAGCCGCCCCACATTATACATGTGATTTTTTTGTAGAGATGAAAAGTATTCCATGGGAGATTCATGGGTACTGATGCTTGGTTGACCCGAGAAGCAAGTGCACTGTAAGGGGGAGCCTGTGTGGTCAAGCATCTAATCATCTGCACTGAATTTGCGCAACTAGATTTATCCAAGTGGGATCCCAACAAATATAATATTTTCATCCTAGGATTGTGCATGTTATTTGGCATCAAAAACACTTTGCTTGGATCCAAAACAGTGGAAAAAAAACATTCAACTTATCATCAGAATTTCAAACCCTTTGGAAAAAAAAATACCTTGGAGGTGTCCACATGTTACTACTTGTCCCTAGGGGTTTTTATCTCTAGAAGGCTTCTAAACATTCAAACATTTCAATTTGTTTCTCCCAAAGTCAACACTAGGAAACTTTTTCCCTAATTTCCTTGATTTCCACATAATGGACTGTGTGGGATGAAATAAAATTAGGACAGTGGACATTCAGTTTGAAAAACATTATCAAGAAAGTGCTTGTGTCAAAAAGAACTGAATCTAAGCAAGATAATAGACAACTAGACCGCACATGTGCTTGTTCTCTTTTGGGTCACATGGTTTTCATGCAAACATTGGTTTCTTGGTTTGAATTAGTCTTAGAGAAAATTATGTTCTTCGAAACCTTGGTCTTGTAAATGAGTCCTTCTTAGGTTCATCTAGGATCAAGTCAAACACTTCACCAATTTCAAAAATCAATCAAACATCACCTCACCAACAACTCTTGGGAACTTTGAAAACATCACTTATGCTAGACTTTTGGAAAATCAACATCACCTTATTTGACTTAACACACTTAGTCAAATTATCAATCCTCTTGAAAAAATTTGCCTCTAGGATAACGCAACTTCTTGAGGTCTACTATTTCATGATCACTTTGATTGGATTAACACACTTAGCCAATTCATTCTCTTATGTGAGTTTTCCCTAGGATAACACAACTTCCTAGGGTTTACAAGTTCACCATCATCCTGTCTAGCTTAACACACTTAGCCAAACTATCCAAATCGAATCAAATCAACTCCTAAAGTCTAGCATTGATCCAAAGCTCCTAAAAGTTCAAAAACCCCATATCAGTCCCCCCTTTCATCCTTAATCTCATCATTGGTCCTAAACCCTCGAAGGTCAACAAGGTCAAAACACAAGAGGAACATGGAATATAAAATTGATTCCTACATCATGAGTAATCCAATTCAACCAAACTATCCAAGCCTTACAATACCAATTGATTTTTAAAACTTGCATTTGTACAATCCATACATGGGATCATTATCTCCTCCAAACATCAATGGTACAAATGTGAGCATGCCCAATCTAAAATTTGGAACATATTTTCCTATGGTAGATTTAATTCAAAACCAAAACTTACAAATCTATCAACCAAACAATCAAGGCATGAGCCTTCCTTCTTTACCAACCATCAATCAACCAAATCTTAGCAACACCCCCTTCATAATTCAAAGAATCGTATCAAATCCTCCCATTTTTCAATTGATATCACAACAACCGATGGCAACCATTCAAGAAACCCCAACAATCAACACCATTCCCAATCCACCACCACCACCACCAAAACACAACATGACAAATTCATTCTCTACCATGTTGCAAGCCACTCAACAAGTTTCATGCCAAAAGGCACTCCAAAACCAACAAGCTGCACAACTAGCTACTCAGCAAGCACAAGCACAATTAGCTGCCCAACAAGCTACACAAGATGTGCAAGCGGCTCAAGTAGCCCAACAAGCAAAGGTTCAGGCACAAGAACAATTCCGAGCACTATTGCAAGCAATCCATGAACAAGTCCATCGACAAGTAGCACAATAAGGAGCCCAACAAAAAGCTTTGTTGGCACAACAACAGCTAGACCAAAAACAAGCTTTGTTGGCACAACAACAGCAAGACCAACAACAAGATTTTTTGGAACAACAACAACAAGCATTTTTGTCTCAATAGAAAATGTAGGAATTAATCACTCAACAAAGCTTGTAACAGATTCCCACCACAATTGTTGAAAATAATGATCAAGATTTGTACATCGATGAAGACTGTGAAGATGTTTCCACCTCATCTAGTGATCAAATCAACATTCATCAAGAGACAATTTTTAGTGATCTATTTCAAGATGTGCTAACATTATTTGATCCCATTGACATAATCCATGGACATGTTGACAATGTCTCTACGTCACCTAACTAATTAGAGGAGATATCTCAAGAATTTATTCCAAAGCATGATCAACATATATCACCAAGGTCTAGTAATGTTCCTTCCCAAGACATATTGACATCCTTTGACCTCATGGTTATAGATATTTAAGGAATCCCTAACTCACCATTTGATCCAAGTCCACCCAAAGATCAAGAGGATATTGAGCCACTTCCCATGCCTTATGATGATGTCCAAAAACAATCCATCCTTTGAAATTGACCCATGTCAAGAACTTGATCCAAAGCATGTTGAAAGCAATTCTGACATTAACCAAGATCAAAAAAAATTATATCCAAGATACTACAATGAGGTAATGGGCACTCTCCTATCTACAAGATATCACAAATAATGATCATATCCATATAGCACATACAACTCCATCTACCCATGAGATGCTTTCTTTGGATGGACACATAGATGATTGTCATTCAAAACAAGAGTCTCCTACTCCTAACATTTGTACACATGATCAAGATATAGAGAAATCCAGAGACATATCAAAAAAAAATCATGAAGAAGGCTTCTACAAAAGTTGTGAATTAGAAACATCATGTGAAAGCATATCAAGAATGAATCATGAGGAAGACTTTTACAAGGACAGTGAAGCATCAACACTTCTTGAAGAAGCATTACAATCTAATATCTCACAAGATCAAGCTAAGGATATCAATCAGGCATTTATCCCACATATGGAGGATCCTATCACTTATAAAGTTGGATCACTCACCTTTCTTATGACAAGCTACCTCATCAATAAAGAAGATGTCACTTTTGAAGATCCACCATAGAACAGAGAACGATTAGCACCTGGTTTCCAAGGAAAATCATATCCTATTGCAAATAATTTTTTCAGCAGATGAATTATCAAGGTAGAGGATTAGGCCTACATGAATAGGGTATCCTAGAACCAGTGCAGATTATTGGCAATCCTAAGCATCAAGGTCTTGGTTATTCAAAAATTTAGGGATCTAAACATGTAAGTGATACCTCTGTAAATTTGGGGGCAACTTCATCTTGAGCAAATGACAATATAGCGAGCATGAAGAATCCTTATGATGAAACCAATGCCAATACTACAACCATCCATGCCATGAATCTTCATCCACCCATCACCCCATCCAAAAATTGAAACCAACATCAAAAGAAAGACTTGAATCGAAGCATGAAGAACGTTATCAAATAAAAAGAAGCTAAGAAGCATATCGGAAAAATCAAATACACTTGGATACCAAAGAATACAAAGAAAAATTATCCCTATCAAACTCCATCAGTCAAAGAAACTATGGGGAAAAATAAAAAATGGAAAAGTATCCATCAAAGATGTCCACAAAGGAAAAAGAAAGCTTCTCAAGCGATATACAAAGTGTATCAAGCAGTTGGTCCTAATTCCACACACACTTCTGTATCCACCCATCATTGCTCATCTTACCAAGTTTGGAGAGTGAAAGGCTCCAAACTATCAACTAATCCATATTTTACTCCTAAAAACACTCCATCCATGCCCCCATGCATGATATTCAATGCTCACATTGACCATGTATTGGCAGCGACCCTTCATCATAAGGATTTAGTAGGCACTCTATTGCGATGTGCGCACAAAGACAAAGTTAACTCTAGTATCAACAAAGCAGATCATGGATCTCAAAGTTGCATTCAAGTGCACGTATCTTGGAAAAGAAAATTCTTCAAGAAGGATATCGATGGAAAATTATGACATAAGCATGTACATCGATAGAACTAGGTGATTCAACATCAACTTAAAATCTCTCATAAAATACAAAAAAAATAGAAAAATGATTGAAAAAAAGTAAAGAAAAAAATCGTGCTCTAGCAAAAACCATTTCGGTGGCACTTTGGACAAGTACCATGATGAAAACGTGGAAAACATGCATCATGTGTAGAATCGAGCATCTACATGTGCCATTTCAAGAGAAATCATCTTATCGAATCCATAATAAAGCCAACATTCTAGCCATTTCATTCATCCATGAATCGTTTATCCAACCTATTTCTATCTATCTACCTCATCTTGATCTTGATAAAAGTCTAGTGCACACTTTACACTTGCTTATGGTAGACATCTTGACATGGGTCATTTTCATTGATCCTATTTTACCCAATTTTGTCTGAGCCTTGAAGCATTATCTGAATGTGCATCCACTATCTGAACCCCTTATCTTATTGCAAGATAATTCATATCCATCCAACCAAACATCCACCCATGACATTCCATACATTGCTAGACACTGGGGGCAGATATTTACATCTTTCTTTGGGAATAAATCTTGATCTATATCTTCACACTTATGTGGTGATCCAAGCATTAGAAAACATGAAATCAAATTGGTCAAAACATTTGTGAGAAAAAAATCCAAATCACTTGCCCATGGCATATTTTGACAAGACAATGTTCCTTATCAAGCTTTATCTTTCATCGAACATCAATTTGAACAATCCATATCAGTTGCATCTAATGTGTACTTCAACATCACATCAAAATCATCAAAGCTATTTTGTTCCAATTCAAGCTTCATCAATCTTGATCAATCAAATCCAATCAATTATCACCTTGTTTGACTTAATACACTTAGTCAAACTATCATCTTGTGCATGAGTTTACTCTAGGATAACACAACTTCCTAGAATTTACAAGTGCATTATCATCTTATTTGACTTAACACACTTAATCAAGTTATCCAATTCATCATCAACTTATTTGACTTAACAAACTTAGTCAAACCATCCTCTTTTGTACAAGTTTACTCTAGGATAACACAACTTCCTAGATTTTACAAGTGCATTATCACTTTTGTTTTACTTAACACACATAGTCAAACTATCAATCCTTCAATCCAATCAATCAACATTAAGCTTAGTTTTCAATAAAACCCCAAAACAAAGCACTGACATCGTCATACATATCCACCTCCAAATTGTCAAAATCATGCAAAAATTCAAAAACATTCAGAAAACCAAATCACACAAAATTACAAAAACATTTGCAGAACATCTCAAAATTCCAAAAACAGCCTCAAAATATTTGAAAAAACCCAAAATGGTGCACCTGTCTCATCTCGCTTTCACCTACGATAATCATCGTTCATAATAAATCAATCGTCGCTTTCATCCTTTGGTAAGTCAGTTAGAAGCAAGTCTAGCAGGTTCTAAAGTGAAAGCTCAATCGTCAAAGACTCAAGTCTAGATCAATGAGTCAACAATTTGGTCAACTCAAAGTATCAATAGCTTATCATCCAATCCAATCTCATCAAAACCCTGATCACAACATGTCCTAGGAATATGACCTTCCTGCGATGGACATCAGCATCAAGTAATCCCATAGTTTAGCCTTGGCTAGTAGTACATAGAATATTAGCTTGTTTATTTACTTTATCTTGGTCTTGTTTAGAATTATCTTATTTTGTGCTCATTCCAAGGACTTCTCGATGATGCCTAAATAAAACAGGTTTAGAGAGAAAGGAATGGGGCAATGATCATTATCTTTTTATCTGTTGTGCTTGTTGGATATTCTTGTAAAATAACTTCATCATGCGTGTTTTTTTTTGTTTGTAGGGAGGATGTTCTAGATGTCTTGTTGACCACATAAGAAGGCTTGCCTTTTTATGTTTTGGCTTGAGATGTTTAGAATATTTGAACTGCATTCTGAATAAGGTTTCGTTTGTCAAGTGTGAACAAGAGTACTCCTATCTGATTGTTGACTCAAATTCCATCACACTAGGCGTAATGCCATCCTGTTTCTTTATACCTTGATGCATCACACCTATGTGTGTTATCAAACATAAGGAAATTTATGCTCTTTATCTCTTCCATCCCTGGATAAGCAATACATCATCATCAATCATCATCATATCTAATAAAATCTTGATGACTAGGGGACTTGTTGAGCTTCTACATCTTCTTGGATTTAAGGGTTGATCCCTCTCATTCTTTTATCCTCTTTCATGCTAACAATGCATCCATCTTGCATCCACACTTTCATCTTGCATATCATCATAGAATAACATCATCCATCTAACATCTCATCTTTATAATCATTTAATTTGTTTAGGATAATATAAATTTGTTATTCTAAGCATCTTTAAAACATCTCATTTACATTATCATTATCATAAAGATCATATAGTCTATCCATCCATACACCCATTTTGAACTTCTTTGTCTTGAGATCGACCTCAAATCAAACCTTTTCACTCGATCTCTCGAGGGGGCAATGTACTAACGTACTTATTTTCGCTAGGGCATCCGAAAAAAAATAGATTTTTTTCTAATTTCAATGTCGATGGCATCATTATTTGAACCAATGCAATGAGTACATTGCTTCAAAGAGGGGAAATATGTAGACATGAAAAGTCAACATTATTGATTACACATCATAGTTGATCATTTTCTTCTCTTTAATTAAATAAATCAAATTATTTAATTATCTCTTAAATTTTCCTAATTTAATTAAATCACTTGTATTTAATTAAAAGACTAATATTCATTTTCCTCTCATTTGACTTAAAACAAATACAAAAATCAAAATAAAATGTCACACCACCTAATCACTAGCTTAATTAGTCAAATCTCTAATTAATGCTAAGACTAACCCATGTCCCATCCACTTGCACAATAAATCATTTAATTTGATTGATTAAAAACCCTTGTTTTCCTCACAAGTCATATTCAAAAGGAATATGCCCTCATTAACTCCCCTTGTTTGATTTTTTTGTTCAAACAAAATTCCCCCCAAATCCCTCAACCATATTCATTTAATGCCATTTTCAAATTTGAAATGGGCACACTGGCCAAAACTTGCACAATCATGGGCCAATCACATTGTGAAAAGTGTCTCTCTCCTATTTATTGGGTTTTAGTCCCACATTTCTCAATCTTGGCCTCTCCTCTCTCAATATTTCCTATAAATTCAATTCCTTTTCTCTCATTTTTCATCTACAGTTTGGAGAATCCTCATTATAGGCAACTTGAGTTCACTTTGCATCTCATTGTCTATCATCTAATTTTCTTATCAGGGTTGGGAAAGGGTTGTCTTCTACACAAAGGATAGCACCAATCCACTATGTAATAGGTTTGCATTCATGTTTTATATGCTTTATTTAGTCTTCTTGTTGTTCAAATGTCTTATTTAGCATGTTTAACTAAATGCAATATTTCATAAGGATGTTTATTTCTGCCATGTTGGTTTATGAGTTTACTAACCATTTGCAGATTTTGGCATCCATAATTACACCTTCAACAACCTCTATTCAAGCTTGAGAAGGAATCTTATAAAATTTACAAGCCATAAACACCTTAAAACCAACCAACTTGCACCTAATTACCCTTTAAATGACTCTAATTTTGCAAATCAACACAAATTTGACAACATTTGCAACATTTTTCATTTTTGCAATTATTGAAATTTTAAGACTCTAAATACCTTTATACACCTAAAATATGGTAATTTAGACCTTATTTAACCCTTATTAAGACTTCTAGACTCAAAAACAACAAAATCCCTTCATTTACCGAATTTGACATCTTTGACAATATTGACAATTTTTTCAAGTTTTCACACATTTTGCAATGTCTTCATGGAACAAAGATGAAATCACCTTCAAATGAACTTTTAAACCAAAACTTGAAATCACCTTCATCTATCAGCATCTAGTTATTCATTATGCAATGTGAAGTGATGCTTTGAGTTTGAAAGATGTGCAATGCATGAATATAAACTACAAAAAACTATTTTCTACATTTCATTAGTTAAACTCTTTATTTTATTTTCTCTTTATATCTCTATGCTATGGAAGTGCCTTTAGATTTGAAAAAAGATAGTTTTTATCTCTTGTTATACAATTTTTTACGTTTTTTTTAAATCCGATTTTTTCACGATTTTTCCCAATTTTTTCAAAAGATCTTATACTTTTGGTTTGGCGATTTATTCCCCAAAAGATTTTTGTTGCTATGATCAAAACAATAAATACCAATTGAGATTGTACATAGGGATTTAACATTGGTCTACAATCACACAAATAGAAAACCAAAAGGAGCAGGTATACAATGTTAAAGAAGAGTGAAAGAATAACTAATTTTATCATTTCAAAGCAATTTTTTTGATGCATTTTTTCAAATAGTTCACTGCCTTGTCTATTCTATTGCTTACTATTATGCTTTTGATATATTTTTTCGAAGCATCCATAGCTTGTTCAAAATCACTTGTTTTAGGCTTTTAGCCATAGCAACAAGGTAGTGAATTGTTTAAGAAGATGCTTTGGTAGACATGTATGAAAAATATGGTAACATAGACAAGGCAGGGAACTATTTGAAAAAATATCTCAAAGAAATTTGGTCTCATAGAATGAATGCCATGATAATAAAATGCATTTGGTAGCTACTCCTAGTTATTAGTTATGCAATGTGAATAAATTACATAACTGCTTAGGTTGACTCTATACAAACTATATTGTAATTAAATTTTCGGCATCTATCAGCATCTACTTATTAGTTATGCAAAGTGAAGTAATGCTTTGACTTTGAAAGATGTGCAATGCAATGTAATCAACAACATGAATATAAAATACAAAAATCCATTTTTTACAATTCATTAGTTAAAATATTTATTGTATTTTCTCTCTATATCTCTATATGCTATGGAAATACCTTGCAATTGTATTTAAAAGGCTTAATAGGTCAGTTAGGCGGTATTTGCAAAATCAAGTTGTGAATGAATGGTAATTAAGAGCAAAATTGGCAAATTGCCATCTTAGAAGTCTAACAAAGGGTGGTTATGGTGGTTGATCAGCTCAAGGGGTAGTTGGAAGGTGGTATCAATATATATTTCTATAATATCCCAAGTTGAGGGTTCATTTTGTTTAGTTTCTAATAAGAAATATACTTTTGAAAATGTTGATCACTAGTTTTCTTTGTTTTCCTGAATTTTCTTTGCCTTGCATAGGCCCGTACAAGTCTATCATGACTTGAGGCTTTGGATACTTGATTGCATATGTGTTTACTCTCTTTGCATTTGTTTTGAAGGTTTAAATCCATCGTTGGTGTGTGTGGGATCAGCAAAATTGGTTATTGCTTTGTTTTCTGTGTTAAGGGTTTTGAGGGCAACGCCATGACACATTAGCCAATCCACCTATTTTTCTGAACCTATGGCTCAGTGGATTGGCTTGTACCATGATTATTTTGGTGTACGAATAATTTGGAGGCTGAGAGAATGAATAAACTCGATGGGGTGTGAAGTTCTAATGTTGTTCAGGGCTGTTTCCACCATGAAAGTAAGGAACTCAAGTAGTGAATCTGAGAAATACTAAAAGGAATGGGATTGTGAGTGTCTTTTAAGTTAGTGCAGTGGTATTATGGGGTGTTTGGACCTTTGGAAGGATTGGGGGAGGTCTGGAGTTATGAGTTTCTTTAAAACCCTTGTTTTTATGAAGGTTTAGGAGGTTTTATGAGTAGAGGAATAGAACAAGTTCTTGGGGCTCTTAAAATGGGAGAATCCCTAAGACTATTTAAAGTTTCCTTGGTTTGGAGGTGAGTTTGTGAGGGGGTTCCTTTGGAAATTAGGCCTAATTATGAAGCCTAAAGTGAGGGAGGTGTATTGAAAGTTCATGTTGGTCCAAAATAGTTACTATTGGTTTTGGCATATGTTGTGTAACCCTGAAAAGGGTATCTTAATCCACCTTTAAATGGTCAGGTGTTTTGGAAAGGTTGGGAGAAATTAGGCTTGGACCAGATTTTGAGTGCTACAAGGGTGGATTGTTGGGTAAGGTGCTGAATGAAGAGTTTGGTTTGATGGGGATTTAAGGTTGTGTAGATTTCTCAAAATAGGTTCTATTAATATTTTTAGGAGCCCCTTGTAGGCAGGTTGTTAGACTGATTGGGTTTGAGCCTCCTTGCCTCTACATCAGTGAGGCACAAGTAATTGAAGCATTCCAAAGGATACAAACCACCATGAATGGAGCTTATTTATACAATACGCTTTAGATGGGGATTATTGAGCATTCGACAGTAATTAATTAAGCATTAGATGTAAAAAAAATCCATGCCTACAACATTCAAGATACAACTTACACGATACACATGATAACATCATTCAAGAATGGCAGTAGGAAAATAAGAGTTTCTTTAATCAAAAATCTGAAAGGCTATACAATGATATATATTGATAAAATTATATAAATATATCCAAAAAAATCATATAGGCTTAGTACAAAGGAGCCATATGGACATAAAATATCACGTATATATATCAATAGTACAAAACATATGTTCCAAAATGCCACATAGGCATACAACAAACAACACTAATACATAGTCATTTCCCTCTAGGGGAAGGAAATAGATCCTATGCTGCCTTCGAAATTCGGTTGGATGGAGTGACTGTTTCTTGTCTTGTCTTTTGAACATGCTCGATACTCCTCCTCTCTTCACTTTGTACCTTCAACTAATACAATTAAAAGTAAAGATCTATTAAAACATAGAAATTGAATTGTAGAATGGCATATGACAAAATATATAATCACTTACCACATACATATAGTCATCATGCACATTTACAACATCACCACATCCACTATCTAGATTGACAACCACCTATAGCAACCATGAAGATAGAAATTAAACTACATAAAATTATCGTGAAATTTTTCTATAATAGACCATAAAAGAGAAAATATAATGTAAAATCTACTAATCTATTCCATACTTCTCTCAATGGATTAGAACTGGCTATTGTTGCAGGAACTCCATGGTCTATTGTGCCACCAACATCACCAGGGATATCTCTTGTCAACATCTGCAAATGAAAAAATATCTTAGGTATCATGTTGATATAGGAGAACATAATGTGACACGATCAAGGAATACTTGAATACAATGTTTATGTTTCTCATCAATTTTTTAGATTTGTATATACGCAAAATTATGAAAAATAGCTAACATAAATTTACAACACCATTAATGAATAAAGGCTACCTAAGTGTACATTGTTTGAGGATATGAGTCATGAGGTGTGGAGGAAGAAGGTGCATTAGGAAACTGTTTGAAATATGAAGCATGTTATGAGACAAACATTCAAATATAACATTCAATTGTTCAAATGCAATAATAATATCTTTAATACTAGTTGTATACCGGTGAACTCATCGTCAAGAATGTATAAGGGTTTGTAGGAATAGAGCATCCCTCATGAACAGTGTGACCCTAAAATTTCATCATATCAAAATTCTACTAATTTAGTTATTCTTAAATTTCAAAATATATTTTAATAAACAACATTAAAATAACTTGCTAAGTTTTACCTGAGTGTCAATTCTGAATGTATCATTCAGAATATCATCTATGAAATCCATCGCCTATGCAACTGACATAGGTTGTGTAGCTACATCACGATCACCCTGATAATCATATGTGTAAACAACACCACAAGTGCCACAATGGTGGGGTGGAGCTCAGGGCCTATACATCTCTTGCATGCCGAGCTCTACTAGAGGACTCACACACTGTAAAATGTTCTAGGTGAGTGAGCCAATTGACTTCATCGTGTCCACCTCTACACTATCCTTAACAATGGAAGGAAAAATGACATGATCCACCATGGGTCTACCCAAGGCTCTCGATGCCAACTATGGATTACGTCGTGCAACAGGTCTATCATGTGTGGAGCCCCAACCTCTACCCTAAAAGTCTAAGATGTCAAAATAGTTTGGCATTTTATTGAGGACAAACTCGCAATACGGTTTCCTCAAAAAGTATTGCGGAACCTCATGGTTATTACATGGAGGTTGGTCGAATACCATCCAACACCACTCCCAAAATTTGTTTTTAATTAACTCATGGTGGCACCAATGGATGGGTAACCTCTTGCATGCATGGGACAAAGGTTCATTGGTTTTGAGGTCTATAAATAGGGCACACAACTTGGCTTTGCTAATTTTTAGTTTTTTGACATCTACATATGACAAACCATTAGCATAAAATTGTCTCATCTCATGCCTCTTAGTTGACCATAAATTAATTTTCTCACTCATTTCTCCTACACGAGTTAAAATTGACTTCAATGATTCAGCAATCCCTCTCCTATAAGGGTGGGTTTCGGCATGCTCGGTTAATCTTGCAATTAATTGTTGAATGTCTCTTTTATTGTTTTCAATTTGATTTTGAAAATTATCTTGTGTTCCTTGAAGATGCCTATGAATTGATGGAGGGGTTTCGGGTTATTCTTGTATAGGAGGCTCTTCATGAGGGAGAGATTGTGAATTCTCAATTTTTTGAGGTGGAGATTCATTCCTTGAGAATTAGAATAGAGTTTTATTATAAAAATCTATTTAAATTTGCATTCCAAATCAAATTCTAAATAAATAGAATAAAAATACAAACCTCTTTGCAATCTTTGACCTCTCCAACGTGTTGGTGGCATCCTCATGAAAAATGGCAAGCTAAGGATGCAAACAATGGAACAGATTTGGCGAGCACGAGTTGCAGACCTGAAATCCTCTTCCTCAAGCTGCGGGTTGAAGACAGAATGAGGATTTGAAACCCGATTTTTTCTTTTTATTTCAGGGTTCTTTTAACGTTTTTCCAATTTGGTACCTAAATTGTGTCATAGATTGGTACACTTACCCATTATTCAAAATGAATAATTTGTTGCACCACCTGTGAGGATGATTGCATCTAGGATCCAAACCATTGTTGATGTTGTCAAGGCTATGGATGGGATCTTAGATGAGCATCAACAATGTCTAGAGGAGAGGAGAACTTTTGATTTTGAAAAGGAAAATGCAGATAAATGAAGAGATGCAATAAAGAGCCACAATAGTTTTTAAATTAAGACAATGATCTTAAATAGTTATGAATTTATGAATTTGGTGAATGATGGATATTTTGTGTGATGAATTTATAAATTTGGTTGGATGGATATTTTTACTGATGTGAATTTATGATTTTAGTTCTAGATGGATATTTTTAGTGACTTGAATTTATGATTTTGGTTCTAGATGGATATTTTTAGTGACATGAATTTATGAATTTGGTGGAATTTATGAACTTATAATGATGAATTTACAATAGTGTAGATTTTATGACTATCTAGTAGATCATGATGGAAAATTGTACACATGTATTAAAATTGCATATAGTTGTTAAATTTTGAAATTTGTATGTATGTACATAGTTTACTTTAATGATGTATGCATGCAAATTATGCATGGTATTTTTTATTTTAAATATATGTACATCTTAAATTTTGAATTTTGTATGTGCATGCTCAATCTCAATAAATGTATATGTGTGTTTCAATTTTATATGATCTTAATATATGTATGCACATCCTATTTAAAAAAATTCATGTGTGTTTCAAATTTAACTATTTCTTGTAATTTTTTAAGTTTGTATGTTAATTTTGTATAATTTAATGTAGGTGCACACTTATATCTCATATCATGGATGATTTTAACATTGATGATATCATCAACCCACCACCTCAGCCACCTCCACCTCCCCCTCCACCTAATATGCCACCTCCAGAACTTGTTGCATTTGATGAGGCTGGCTTGTGAGCATGCATAAATGATCAAGTTGCATCCATACAAAATCAAATCAATGCTATGCAAAGTCAAGCATTGATTCCACTGCATGTTAGATGTTTTGCATCTGCAATGCAAAATTATGTGGATGCCATCAGGACCATCGATTATGATCTAGATAGGCATAGACGAGACAAACAACAAATGAGACAATTTTATGTTGACGGGTCTCTCTTATAAACAAATATTAGACCTTAAAATAATGAAATCCCACCTAGCCCCCTACTTTCTCAACCCCGTTACTTCACAACCCATTCCTTCGAACAAATCTAGAATATCCATGAGGTGGTGCATACATCCACAGATGAGTGCACATTTTTAGGATTGATGGTATATGGTTTTTGATAGTCCCCCACAAACTAATTGGGAGTGCCCATTGTATTTTTTGAGGAAATTGTATGTAGAGTTTGTTATGAGGAAAAAGCCCAATTATTTTGATTTGAAATCATTTTAAGGTGTTGGTGGTGGCATGCCATAATAGAGGTTAGGGGAAAGGGTTGATCCCCAATGCCCCATGTATGCACAACCCCTTTTTGTTGCTCCTGGTCCTCCCATTCCTGCACCTGTGCATCATCGAGCTATGGTCTTGACATTAGGTTCCCTTAGTACACTTGCAGGAGACCTTGATCAACATGCTTCTATGATAGTGAGTGGGAGCATAGAGATGATGATGTTGAAGGAGTGTTTTATGGATCTGGTTTGAGTACCACTCCAGGAGTGCCGAGGCCCATCCCACATGTATGTACTAGTTGCCATAAAGTATGCTATGGACCTGATCAGGCCACACCTATGTCAAGTGGACGTGGAGATTTTTGTGGTTCATTTGGTCACATCAATTCATTTATAGAGTTTCTTACAACAAACCAACATCCTGAGGACACTGATACAAAGGTATAAATATGCATCTACACGTTCATTTTATAAGAATTTTGATGAATGTATATATCAAAGAAAATTTTGCAATACATTTTAACAATCAAACTATGTAGTGTACAAATGACAGTAACGATGGGGCAATCATCTATTCCACAAATACATACATCGACACCAACCCTACTCGACAACCCTTATGGGGTATTTTGATTTCAATTTTTTAAATTATAAATGAAATGATTTTTAACTTGAGTTTTAAATTTGTAATTGAATAACATATATGTTTGAAATATTTATGTTGGTTTAGGTGAGTCAATCAGTTTCCACGTCAATTCCACTTGAGGGATTTTCAAGCACTCCTCCACTATCGAGTGTCGTAGATCAGGGGCAGGTACATTTATATTGTAAATTGTTTAACTTACATTAGTATAGTTACAATTATGAATTTTGAATTCACTATTTATGAAATGTGCATGTACACTTGAAAATATTATAAGCTTGCATTAAATATCTACATGTATGTCTAGGTTGATACCACAATGAGAATGGGCATCCAATACTAATTTATAAGTTGTCAAAACAAATAATGGCATCCAATGCTAATTTATAAGTTGCAAAAACAAATAGGTACATTGAAAAGAAATAAGGGGACATCTTAAGGGGTCATAATATGATGTCTTAAGGGGATGTTTCAAGGGCTCATAATACAATGTCTTAAGGGGATATCTGAAGGGGTCATATTACATCTTAAGGGGATGTCTTAAGGGGTCATATTATGTCTTAAGGGGTCATATTATGCCTTAAGGGGATGTTTTAAGGGGTCATATTACGTCTTAAGGGGATGTCTTGAGGGGTCATATTACATATTAAGGGCATGTCTTAAGGGGATGCCTTAAGGGGTCATAATATAATGTCTTAAGGGGTCATAATACAATGTCTTAAGGGAATGTCTTAAGGGGTCATAATACAATTTATTAAGGATATAATTGATTTAACAATAATGTATACATGATATTTAGTGATTTGAAGACATAGTAGGACATATATGTCATCTCAAAACAATGTTTACAAAATTTGGATATGCCATCTCAAGAACATCTCAAACTCATGCCCAGAATGTACTTGGTCTTCACAGCACCTGATATCAAAAAGGTACAAGCAATATCAATGAAATTTTCAAAACATACATAATTTAATTTATATAAAACTATCTATATGTACACAACTCAAGTACCTGCATTTAAAAGTATTCCACACATGTGTAGGTTGAATCCAGGAATCCTCTCCTTTTTGTTTCAAAGTATGAGATCAATGCAATAATGGCTTAAGGATACAAAAAGGATAATAAATCAATTTTAAATATTAATTTACAAGAAATATAAATATGTAATCGAAACATGTATTTAAATATAGTTTAACTAATAATTACCTCTATTTAAAAGGACAATATAAAACTTAAACTATATTTACCTATATTTACTTATTCCATTATATCATCTGCATCCTCTCTTTTTGGTAATGCATCTATGATTGTCTCATTCTCTTCCATATAAATTATCCATAGCACTTTATTTGTAGGTCTTTCGTGATACCGATCTAGTTTTATATTTGTTGCCACCACCAAATGTGAATAATGTATAATTTTTTTAAGCAGTTCATAATCTTCAAATGCAGGTAGACCATTCTTCCTTGCTAGTTATTTTTGTAGCCAAGTGCCAACAACCATAACTGATCCTATTGGAAAACATGAAAACCATCATCATATAAGTTCTCAAAATTTTCTTATGGGATCAAAGACTTGTTCTAAAAAATTGCTTAAGGGAATCAAAAACTTGTTATCAAAATTTTCTTAAGGGGATGTCTTAAGGGGACCACAATACCTATTGGATAATGATAGCCATCATCATATTCTCAAGGTGATACTAAATTATGTTTAGTCTCCACACAATGAGCCAGCCAATATTATGTTTTTTCTTCATTCCCCTCAAGTGCAACAACAACATACACATGTCCTGCAAACAAAAATTGATTGAATAACTTGTGCATATCAATATAAATAATTTAGTATTACAAAATAACTTAATAAAGTGAAATAAATTGAATTAAATTACCTTCATGTAAAAGGCCTAAAACACGATCATAGTCTTCAGATGCAAACACTTGATCATTTTATTCAATAGTTCTTTCATATTGATCTTGTGCTTGTGTAGGTGTCAACGATCTTTGCTCCCACCATTCAACCAATTCTATATTTTCACATGCTTCCCAATCTCTTGAGATACAAAACTAGCAAAAACATGCAAGCTCCCTTGTCCAGATAGTCCATGTGCTTGTTGTCGAACTCCTAAATGAATTCCATTTAGTAGATCCACTAATTGTCTCACAATCAACTCTAGGTACAATGTTATCTTCTTCAACCAACCAAAAGAATTGATGAAATCTATAGTACTCACTCAAACCAAGTGCAAATAATCTTCTATTACACCAATCCACAATCCCACGTGCATCTTTATATTCTACTACTTCTTCAAATTTTAATTGTTCTTTAGCAAGAATTATTTTGACACACACACCAACTCCATCATGTTCTCCTTTACCATGCCTAGCTTCAAAAGAAATCCATATATGTTGGAAATTAAGCTCTTTGTGAATCCTACTTAACCAATAGAACATTCAAGAATCCTTGAACTATCATGTATAATTATCTGACCATATTAGGTGTTCTTTCATATGGATTCCTCTTTCTCTTAAATTTCTATAAAATATACTTCAATAGTATTGAACAAACTCTAAAGAGTGTAATTGGTTGTCACTCAAATAAAAATGATACTCCCTCAAAAAAATTCTATCATCCTCAGTGCTATCATCTCCATGTCTATAAACAATATGGAAAAACATAGCTACTTGCATTGAATTATGATACTGTGATTCAATTTCCTCTTGCGGAGCTAGAGTATAATTTTTCGCAAAATCAACTACTGAAAGTATAGTACCAATTGGAAATGTGTTTCTACATGCACAAAATTGGCCATCGAGTCATTGAGCATGTTGAGAGTGCATGATATATTTTGGTACTATCTTATTCTTAAATTCACTCATGAATGCATGCACACTAACTTTTTATGTAACTAAATCACAATGCTTTCCTATTTTTCCATGTTTTAAAGAATAGTGAACATTCTTAAATATTTTAACTTCTACTAATTGTTGTCCAAAATCATTATCAACACTTTCATGCATACAAATTCCTAAGAATGAAAGATTTCCACAGTCAATGCATTGTCCAGAAATACAAGAACTTAAAAATAAAATAATTTACCATTAGATCTTTCACAAAACAAAATTGAAATAAACTCCCTTATTGCTTCAGGTGGCATATTAATACCACACTCTTTTATAATCATGTTAGTATGCAAGGTACAACGTATATATCGAAAAACATCACAAAAATAATGAAATTGAACATGTGTTTTACAACAACAAGATATTCATTGCTTATTAATTTTTACATACCATGGTTTATATTTTTCAAAAGACCTTTGACTTATTTTAATATTACCGGGTAACACTAAATCACCACAAAGTTTTCTATAAAATTCAGTTTGTGTTGTATCTAATAGGTGTTTTGGGTGAGGATCACGAACTTTGGACCCCACCCTTAATTTTAAAACATCTCTAGCATTAGATGAAACCCTATTATTATCATGCCAATATTTTTCAATCAAAGATTTAATTTCAACATTCAATTTCATATCAGAGCTCAAGAGTCAACCACTAAAACTCCAACATTGGTTGATAGGATCATTTTCTATACTTTCTCTTCTTTTTTCCACTCTTAGAAATTTTTTAGGATGTATTTTTAAAACTTCACTAATATTTCTTACCATTCTTTTATTCAAAGTTGCTTTATTAATTATAGCAATTTTTATAGCTCTTCTTGCTGCATTTTTATCTTTAGATCGACTATTTTTACCAATAGATCGAATGACACTAGCAATAGTAGACATAAAAAATTTTAATGATTGATATTTTCTTTTTAGTTTAACAAAAAAGCCTAAACTTTTCATTATTTTCCTCATTTTTTTCATTCTCATCAATTGCATCATTAGTTGACATTGAATTGCAATTTTTTTATGATAAAATAATTCGTTGTATATTTTATTCGCATGTGTTCTTATTTGTCTCCAAGAAATTTGACAAGGAAGATTATCAAAAACACCACTTTCAATTTAAAAAATATATATTTTCATTAAATTCAATAGCACATTCTAGATTTTCATCTTCATCTTCATTTTCATTTACATCAACAAAACGGTTTTGTTTTCATTTTTAACAAAAGGATCATTCTCAATTTCATTTTCAACAAAAGGATGATTCTCAATTTCATTTTCAACAAAAGGATCATTCTCATTTTCATTTTCAACAAATTCTATAAAAGTTTCATCTCTCTGAATATTATCAATGTCAACATCGTTAAGTCCAACATCTTGTAAAACTTCTACATATGAATTTACCATTTCACTAACATGTGGATTTGAAGACGTACCTAGATTTGTGCATATTGATACATTCTCCATAGCATTGAAAGAGGGATTTGAAGACATAGTAGGACTTGCTTGTATAATCATATTCTTCTCCAAATTGACTTCTTGAAAATTAGCTTCATCTACAACCATGGTCTCCTCAATGGTTTCATCTTCAATAGTTGTGTAATTGGATGCTCCCCCATCATTCATTGATTTAATTCTCATTCTTCTTTCTCTTTCTCTTTATCTCTCCTTCTCTTTGTTTGCTTCAATTTCTTCAAGATTCGATGTCTTCATCCTCTTATTACAAGCTTTATCTCCCATGATTATAAAATTCTCAAGCACAAATGAATGTCAATAGTGAAATTCTTCAAAAAAATCAATCCAAATTGGAAGTTCAAGACCTATAAGGACAAAATTCTTCCTCTTGTGTTCCTCAAAACAAGTAGAAAACTAGCACAATTCCACTTTAAAAACTGATTTCTTCATGCCTCCTTTGGAAAAAAAAATTCATATTGCAAGTTGAAGACCTTTTGTTCCTCCATACAAGTCCAAAACTAACACAATTTCACTTAAAAAATGGTTTACATGATAACACCTTTGAAATAATTAATCAAAAATGCAAGTCAGCACCTATAAAAACAATGCTTGATGAAAAATAGTCCAATTTTACTGCTCTCGGCCATACATGTGAAGTTGCAGACTTCACAGTAAAATTTGATAGTAAATATAAATAAGATGGTTAAAAACAAACGAGATCTCATTTTTTAAACAAACGGGATCCCGTTCCTAATATTTATTGTGGGGACCATTGGCAAAGGAACGTGATCCTGTTTTGTAAACGGGGTCTTGTTTCCTTGTCAATGGTCACCGCATTAAATTTTAGGAACGACATCTCGATTATAGAATGAGATCTTGTTTGTTTAAAAAATGAGATCTCGTTCTATAATCGGGATCCTGTTTTCTAAAATTTGAGATTGGTTTTGCTTTGTGGTCAGGTTTTTGCCTCAGATTTTGGTTCGGGAAAAGAATTGGGAGTCTAAACCTAGGCCTTCAACCTGGTTTGACCTACAAGTTGAAGGTTCTAACAATTTCAAAGAAAAATACCAAGTTTGGACATATGGCTCACGACTTTTTTACAGAATTTTTTGATGAAATTAAAACCCATTTTAAATGAGATAATGCAGATTCCAAATATGTAATTTCTTTTACAATTGGATTATTTTTTCTATTTTTCAATTAATTTTTGATGAATCTGGTCCATAAACTTTAAATATTAGGGTTTTTTACTATTTTAATAACTTTTAATCAACATTTTGACGAACGGATTGCATGAGAACAAACTTCTAACGATTATTTTCAATTTAATAAAAAAATGATAACTTTAGGTCATCTTATGCGTGTTGTACATGACGATTTTTCAAAATGAAAAATATGCCTAATAAAAATTTAACAAAAATAAAATCTATTCAATAAAAAATTACAAAAAAAAACCAAAACAAGCTTCAGCGAGTCGCAAATATTTTCCCAAAAGGATTTAGAAAAATATGATAATTTAGGTCAAAATATGGATGTTGTACACATGTATGATATGGTAAAAAAAAGTGACTTTTAAATAGTGGCTTTTAGAAATGCCTATTGAAACTCAATTTGTAAAATTTGGGTATTGAAATAAATTACATATTTGGAAACTAGACTGCGAGTACTACATTTGATGATTAGTGACTTTTTTGAAGATTCCATCTCTAAATGCTTCAAATTTTAAGGTCAAATGTGTGAAACTTTGAAAATAAGGGAAAACCACTTTTATGCCAAAAAGTGGACTCAACTTCTCGCGAGTACTTGAGATGCCTCAAGGCATATCAACCATTGATTTGAATCCCTAATTTTAATCTTGGCCCTTTATCCTTTTCTCCCCTAATGACTAAGGAAAAAACATCCATTTTTTATTCATTCATGCACACTCTCAAGCTCAAGCACTCAAACCATTCAAGCATTCACATGCCTTTGTAGCCATTTGGCATCAAAATACCATCCAAATCCATGTTACACTCATTCTATGACCAAAATCATGCATTTTTAAGGTGTTATGCTTTCAAAATTGTGAAAAGGAACACATAAATCAACTTAACAAAAGGGGCAACTAAATCCAACAAACTCAACAAGGTGATCTCCTATCTTTATTTTCATTTTTAATTGAGTTTCATCCATAGCCCTATCTTGAGTGTTTTGCACTTGTTTTAGTATTTTTTCTTGAATTTCATGCATTTTTTGTTGACTAAATTATTTGCACATATTTTTGGCATGCCTAATGGAACCCACATCATGGGTGCTTTGATTTTTTTTTATTGTTTCAAATTTTATAGGCTTGGATTTCTATGGATAGAGGTGAATCTACCACATATGTGAACCTACTTGACGCAAAGACATATACATAGACCTACAATGGCATATCCGCTTAGGCCCCCCATCCATTAGTCTTTAGAGGCACATCTGAGTTTAGTTGAAAGCACCCAAACTCCACAGAGGTGAACTTGAGACTTATAGGGGAAATTTCATGAGTACCTAACTTGACGATCCCATAGAGGCATATTCACCTACTATAGAGGTGAACCCATGAGCCATAGAGGTGATTTTGTGAGTTACATAGGTGAACCTATATTATACAAAGGCGTATTTTCTTGAGGCTCACTTTAAATCATAGAGGTGTATCTGCACCCTTCAAATGTGTCTCCGCCAAACTTATAGATGCATCTCTACTCTGTTGATAGGTGATTGTGAGGTATAATCCCAACAGGCAATATTACTTTACAATTTTCATTTTATTCTCTATTTAGTGCTAATTTTCTCACTTGTCTATTGGTGCTTGCGATTAGTACTTTACATTTTCATATTACTATTTTTCCAAGATCAGAGAACCTAAACTACTAACTTTTTTTTGTAGGACGATTGATCGAAGACTTGGTAAGTTGGTTTTCACACTAATTTATGAACACTTTGATTTTCTAACTAGAATTGGTTGTTGATGCATGCTCTCCCCTTATACCAAACATGAGTCTTAGGATCAAAAATCATAACTTAATCCAAGTCTTTTGCGAGTCCACTTTGGAATGCTAGCCTCCACATATGCTCTCCCCTTGTGCTATGTGTGAGCCTGGGGATAAAAAATGCCTAGCATTTTCTTCCCTTTAGGAAGCTTGCTTGGGGATTTCATCGCCCTAAGGGATGACCTCAACCACATGAATTGACAATGTATATAAAGGGGGGAGAATGAAAATTGTACCCCAATCCAATCGCATTGTGTCTGGAAGACTACTGATACTTGGGTGATTCCAAGTAAGGAAAGAAGGGTTGGTGTAAGTTTTCTTGCCGAAAGTTCCCAACCCACGCTTTTGATAGGTTGGTGTTCATCAATGGGCCTCATACATGCTCCTAGTGTTTAGAGGACATGAGATATCATGTATAGCCTAGTTTAAGACCTGCATTTTAGATGTGGCTTGGTCTAGAGCAAGGGATGTGGATCATACCCTGAAGCTAATCACCATGTACTCCCTTAAGTTGAGATAGAAATCTTTGAGTGAACTTTGATAGTTCTTGAAGAGAGAGAGAAGGTGTACTTGTGGAATTATATACCATGTATCATTAGATCTCTACCTATATCTTGCTTCATGAGAAAGGGTGCTCCACCTGAGTATCATGGAGTATTAACCCCTCAAGGTGGTGAGCCTACATCAAGTTTATAAACCCACTTGAATAAATTTAGGATTGTGTTTATTGGCATGTCTTCTTATGTGAGACTATTAATTGTCTTGTCTTGATTCCACTCTTGTTTATGCCTATTGTTTGAGTTTCTATCCTTTACCATTGATTCATCTTGTTCTTCAGAGGTAGATCTTCTTCTTATAGAGGTGTATCCACTTTGTTGATAGATATTTGGGCCTTTCCAAGGGTGGTTGTGCTTTCACATCTGATTTAGTCCTTTTAGTTAGTTTTCCACGATAGGTGAATCCACCCTCTTCGAAGATTTCTTTACTCTATTAATTAGTGTTTGCATTTGAAATGAAGTAAATATTGGGGTCTCTTTTTTCTTCTAGTGTTTTGGACCTAAAAGGAGAGAGGCTATTTTCCACCTTTCACTCAAGAATAACCCTTGAGATTCCAATGCAAAGGAGATTGAAATATGACAAAGGGTGTGTTATACGGGATTCAATGATGTAAAATAAAGGGGTTCACCACCAAGTTTAGACTTGGAAAGACAATGAAATGTAAAAAATCCTAGCTTGATGCAATGCTTCAAAGAATGATCTATAAATGTAAGCAAACAACAATAGAAAACTGTAAAACTAGAAATGTGCACCTGAGAAACTAGAAAAGGTAGAATGGAGGTCTAAAACTCTAGAAAATTCACTGTTGAAGCCAACTGGGACTCATTCACCAAGCTAGGAAAATTAGTCTAGTATCAGGAAAACTATGACGGAACAGGTGTCAGACAAAAGGGTACTAAGATCTACAAAAACCTAGATGGAAGATAGGTACAGTGGGACTCATTCACCAATAGTGGTGAATCAGTCCACTTTTGGATTTCTAGAAATTCAAAGTTGGATTTTGCAGCTCTCAGTCTAGTCTATTGTTCCCAATTCAGATCCGGGTCTGAAACTGCTAAATTCAACCTATAGATATTCTCCAAGCTCTTCTAAGGTTTGTTCATAATCTTGACAACTTTAACTTGCTTTGACAACTTGATGACAACTTTTCCAATATTTCTCTTTGATAAATCTGTAACCTAGACCTGCAAATCACATACAAAGAGAGGGAAAAATGGTTGTGG
>CM021106.1:452900788-452927917 GCA_007115665.2 Sequoiadendron giganteum
GCTTTAAATGCCATTTGTCAGGATTATCCTAAAAAATACACCAAAATAAGGCTTGTGATACAAAAATAGGCCAATTAAAGAATAAGAGAGCCTAATTATTAATGAAAATCCTAAAGGAATATGAGAGTGTGTTAAAACACTTTACAACACACTAAATAAGGCAAGGCTAAGAGAAATTATGATGGAAATAAAGTTAATTATGGTTAGAAATCCTAGAAAACTGTGAAAGTGTGTTACAACACTTTACAACACCTCTACAAGGCATCATTAAAGTACACTAGTTCACAAGGGCCCAAGACCTAATGTGAATGTGTTATCCACATTACAACACTAAATCAAGGCCAAACTAAGCCAAAATCCACAAGAAGGAGCTAAACAAGCGTGAAAAAGGCTAAGGAACCTTTTTTCGACATTACATTTAGTACCCACTTTAGTGAGAGGATGAATTTGCTTCAAAATCACACTGAAGTAGAAAAACACGCATCAAGGGAGGGTTCCAATGTACTCATGCTAGTAAGATGAGATGACAATGATCAATCTCCCAGGATCAAGATCTCATGGAAAACCAATATAAATACCAAGGAGCGCACATGAAAATGAATAGTGACAAGGCCAATCGTATAATGCCAAAGACGAAAGAGAAGAAAAAATCTGAAACAAGCTTCAATCATTTGTCCAACACGATGTGGATCAGATCTAGGTTGTTTGTCTAAGAAAAACACATACTCACTCTGAGGTGACAAAACTCATGGTTGTTTGTTGAGTGAGAAGTCCTAAAAGGGTGAGAAACATACACTCATGGCTAGTATGTACTCACACACACACAAGTGGCTATGGGGAAAGTCATGTCATTGGTTGGGCTTCCTGCTCAAACCATACCAAAGTTATACCTCCTGATAACTTTAATAAGGCGCCACACAAAAAGAAGTGATTTGGTTTTCGAGCTTCATGAGACAAGCAAAAATTCATATGCTTGGAGCTCATGAACAAACAAGATGGATCCATAGGCATGCAAGCTATGTTATGCAAGGTGGCCATAAATGCAACATAGGAAATGCTCAAAGGATTCTTTATTAGTTCATGTGAGGTCTTTAACTTAGGGAAAATTGTGTCTAATCTCTCCAAGAGATGACCAAACAAAGAATAGAAAATTCACAACTTCGGGGATGTAATGTGTTGCATCAAGCCACTAAGAGGAATGTAATATGCTAATAGAGATCACGCTCATGAAAGACATCACACCCAATGTCATCCAAAAAGAGAAAAATGTATCGTATGAAGTAAGAAGGTTGCACTAAGAACCAAGAAAAGGAAAAATGTAGAAGAAATAATGCTGATGTATGCCCCCACTTTAAAGAAATTGCTAAACACCATGTTGTGAGCAATTACTTTAAAGTAGAAAATGAAAAATAATGCTAATAAGAAGAAAGACATGAGATCCAACTTGGAAATCCCTATGCCAAGTCATATGTTTCCAAGTAAGGCTACGTCATGTGAGAGAAATAAAATAGCTTGAGGTTGCCCCCAAAATTAAAACACCAAACACACATAAGGGATCTATGGATTTGGGGTCAATATGCCCTTTGCTGCAATGATTTATAAGAAGATCTTGGAAATGCCATCATCCCCCAAATACAAATAGAATTGGAAGAATGACACGAAGAGAGTGAAAACAAAGAAAAAACCTCTTGGGTTGACATGGAAGAGAGGGTGTCTCGATGCCTTGTGTCATAAAGATAAAGATGAAATGAAAAGGCAAAAGAAAAGAAAACCTTTTGGGTCAACATGGAGACATGAATGTCTCAATGCCTTACATCATCCCCAAAAGGAAAACACAATAAAAAGATGAAAACGTGAAAGATACTCATGACATAGAGAAGAATGAAGGTACAAATAGAGGAATGTCTCAAAGAGAGAGAAAATAGAAAGTTACGGAGGATCACATCACACACGTGCAATCACACAAAAGAAAAAGAAAAAAGAAATAATGCAAAAGAATAGTAAGGAAAATGTGAGCCAACCTATGAGCAAGTCATATACCTCCAAATAATGTTCTATGTAGATCAAAGGCAGGCGACTATCCAAAGGGACAAGAGCAAGTGTCAAACTAGGAGAAGCACCAAGTTTAGAATATTTTTCATTTAATCTCATGGAAGAGGAAAAAAACATGTTTAGTTCATTATGCACCTCTTCATCAATTTTGGCATCCTCTTCATCATCATCTAAGTTGATCACAATAGGAGGTCGAAGGATAATATCCATAGAAGAGATCAACTCTTGTTGTGGAGGATGCACATAAATTTCTTGTTGAAACTAGGGAGGAAGAACATTATGCATTGCTTCAGTCAAGTTTGGATCTTGATTTTCTTTTAACTCATCATGTAACTTGTGATCAAGGGCATGCCATCTATGTCTATGCTCCCTAACACCTTTGTTTCATTTAGTTTTGTTTTCAAGATGCATAGGATTTGGTTGATCAACCATGGGTTGATTTTATTCCCTAGGAGGAGGAATGAAAGGAACCACAGGGGGTTGTTCAACCTCTTTCTCTTTGACTTTGTAAACTTTTTTTATTCTTGGAGGTGTGGTAGGGTTTGTTTCATTGTTTCTTGGTTACTTGTAAGAGGTAGGTAAGGTTTTTGTTTTAGGTTGGTCTTGGTTGTTTTGATCTATTTTAGGTCCAATCATGGTTTCATCAAGGATGGTAGGCTCGGAGGTGGATGGGGACATGTTTTGAAGAGATAACTCTATTATTTTCTTTGCATTGAAATTTTGGTAAGACAAGAAAAAGAAAGTATTCTCTTGGCTTGATAGGTTCCATGGGTTCAGCCCAAAAGGAATCTAGGGAAAAGTTTCCTTTAGATGAAAAGGGGTTAAAGCCACTATGGTGAATAGTAAATATCTCATTGCCAAAGAGAAACTTCAAGCATTTATGCACAACCGAAGGGATAGATTTCATGGAGTGAAGCCATGGGTGGCCTAGCTTCACATGAAATTGGTCTAACTATAGGATGATGGATAATGTAACATCTAATGTTTTTGGTCCTATTTGTAATGGTAGGGTGATCGATCCAATCGTAGGGAACACAAAACCATTATATGTCTTGATCCATTCTTTTGGTTTTTCATAATCATCTTGATAGAGCTCATGCAAGAGTAGGAAGTCCTCAGTGACCATGTTCTCTCCATAGGAGGGATCTATTAATATCCCATTAGTGGGCTGGTCATAGATACGATCGTCTATGTAAAGAGGATCATTAGGAAAATGTTTAAGTATATCCTTTAAGGAGAAACAAATATCAAGAGGACTCTTAGTTCATCCCTTACGAGGAATGAAATTTATCACCCCTATCATTTCATCAATAGGATTGACATTAATAACATTATTTCGAACAAGATCAGTGTGTTCACAATCTATATCAACATTCATCACATCATTCTTAAGCGTGTCACTAGCTTTAACAAATGAGATGATATGTTTTGGCATGAGATTGGTAAAAATTTGAAAATTTTGGTTCGGAGGGGCAACAAAATTATTGCCTTGATCATTAGTACCTACAACAGATAGACAACCGGAATCACTAAGGTTCTGCATAAGATGCTTGCAATGTTTTGTGTCATGTTCATTTTGTCGATGAAAGTGGAAATAAGAATTTTCTTTAAAGCTCAAAGGCAAAGGATTATTAGGGTCAAGTTGTCTAACGAGAGGTAAGGTAATAATTTGTTGGTTTAGAAGTTGGGACATGGTATTATGAAGGATGTCGGGTAGGGGAGTGACTTGTCTCTTTGGATCTCCATAACTAAAGGGCACTGAGGCTTTGAAAACAACAATTTGGTTATGGATATTTTGAGTTTGTTGTTGAGGAGGGTTGAACTGAAGGAACCCTTTATTTGGTTTTCTAAAGGGTTGGGAATTACTTTGGTGCACATTCTCAGATCTTTCAATTTGGATAGAAGTGGACTTTGTATCATGACTAGAAACTGAATTTTTGTAATCATGGAGTCCAATGCACAAGTGCATGAAGGATGGGAATTTCATCATGGTCAACTTTTCTTGGATTTTGTTTTTCAAATTTTCTATACATATTTTGGAGGTGTGCATCAAGGATCTCGACATCAACTTGGGAATAAAGTGATTAATATCTCCAAGGATAATGGACTACTCTTGACATAATATGTGGGTGGACCATTTTGATTTTGGTTGATGGTGGAAACTTGTTTTTGAAGAGATGACATGGTTTGGAAAATTTGATATATGAGAGGGTCATTGCTTGTGTTATGAGATGGGAATGAAAGTGGTGATGAATTGTATGTGTTTGTGGAACAAGAGAATGGAATTATTATAGGTGGTAAGGTAGTAGGATATATAACATGTGATGCCACATAGGAATTAGAGATTCTAGCTAGAATACCCAAGGAAGGAATTGCATTACTAACTTGTTGCATTGTTGTGACTTGAGGAGGGGTGTAGGTAGGGATTGAGGGTATTGTTGTTGAAGGAGGAATTTGAGTTCCTCCTTGGATTGAAGCATTGTTTTCGAGCAAGGGGAAACTATTAGTTGAGGGGAGATGCTTGCCAAATATTTGCACTATTTTTTTCACAAGGTCAAGGCCATCTTCAGTTTCAAGCATATGGTGAATGTCAATTGTAGGAATTGCAGTGGTTGAAATGTTTTCAAGGCTGATTTGATGTTTAAATTTCACTAGGTCCTCATGAATGTGGATTATGTTTTCTTGTGGAATATTATCATTCTTTGGTTCAACTTGCATGCTACTTGAAAGCAAAGAGCTACCTAGGGTGTTATCCATGCCTAGTGTACTAGTGTCAATAATAGGAGTGGAAGCTCTAGATAACCCAAGATCCACAATGATTGTGCTATCACGGGATGAAATGAGTCTCAAACTTCTTCTCACTATGGTATTAGAAATAAGGCACCAAAAACTCATGCAAAAGCTACTAAATGCAGGGTGGGTGAAATTGCAATGTAAACTAATAAGAATGAAATGCTTGTAATTGAAATGCAAAAGTAGCAAATAGAAACTCAAAAAATGAACTGTAAATGATACAAAATGCAATGCATAACATGCAAAGGTACTGATTCACCCAAGGTGGCAAATGAGTCCACGTATGGATTTTTTGAATTTTAGAATTGAATTTTATGATTTTTATGTTTTTTGATGCAAATACATAATTTTATTGATTTTCAATGAAATTAAGTGCAATAATGCAAGATAAATGAGCTTTTCACTAACGCAAATTAAACAAAGAAAAACCTAATGCAATATTTAATGCAAGCTAAATCTAGGATGTAAATTAACTCCAAATTAGAATTATGATGCTCTAAATATAGGTTCTCCAAAATAAAACGAAGAAAAAATTGGGGTGTCTTTTCGCTTCTAGGGTTTTGGACCTAAAAGGAGAGAGGCTATTTTCCACCTTTCACTCAAGAAAAACCCTTGAGATTCCAATACAAAGGAGATTTAAATCTAACAAAGGGTATGTTCTAGGGGATTGAATGATGTAAAATAAAGGGGTTCACCACCAAGTTTAGAGTTGGAAAGGCAATGAAATGTTAAAACCCTAGCTTGATGCAATGCTTCAAAGAATGATCTAGAAATGCAAGAAAACAACAATAGAAAATTGTAAAACTGGAAATATGCACCTAAGAAACTGGAGAAGGTAGAATGGAGGTCTAAAACTCTAGAAAATTCATTGTTGAAGCCAAATGGGACTCATTTGCCAAGCTAGGCGAATCAGTCCAGTATCGAGAAAACCATGTTGAAATAGGTTTTAGAACAAAAGGGTACTCGGATCTGAAAAAACCAATGACAGAAAGGTACAATGGGACTCATTCACCAATAGTGGTGAATCAGTCCACTTCTAGATTTCTAGAAATTCAAAGTTGAATTTTGTAGCTCTTAGTCTGCTTTGTTGTTCCCGATTCAGATTCAAGTTTGAAACTGCTAAATTCAACCTATAGATATTCTCCAAGCTCTTCCAATCTTTTTTCACAATCTTGACAAATTTTACAATCTTTCTCTTTGATAAATCTGCAACCCAAACCTCCAAATCACATACAAAGAGAGGGAAAAATGGTTGTGGAGTTAGAGAATGGGGGTTTTCCTTCATCAAACCCCTTGTTGGTAATTAAACCTTGAAATGGAAAGAAAATGTAAAAGAGAGTGATGAATAAACAAAATATTATGTTGCAACTCACCAAACCCTTGCAATGAAGTGTTGCAAATATGCTTGAAATGGCCACAACGGATGTGGTTCTTGATTCTTTCTTGAAGGAGATAGATCTTGAATGCAAAGCTTGCTTGGATCATGAACTCTACACCATAATTGTAAGAACAATGATAAACATAAAGGATGTGATCTTTGACACGATTATTGATGCTTTAATAATGCTCTTGAAATCTTGATAATCTACCCTTGGAAGCCTTGAATTCTCTTTCTCAAATTCTCTTGTGAACTCAATGAATGCTTGAATGCTTAAGAGTGCTAGGATGTTAGAATTTCTAGGATTGAAATGAGTGAAATAACCTTGTATTTATACCCAATTATGCAATAATTATTGAAATTACAACACTACAAGTCGACATCGAATCTTGGAGAATAAAATACCACCAAAAATTTAAATTAAATTTGATTTTTGAGTTAAGGGGGACTCACTCGCCACTTTGGGTGAATGGATCCCACCTAAGGGGACTCATTCACCCTAAATGGTGAATGAGTCCCACCTTATGAATTTGAGGTGGTTTTTGGGGATTTGATGGTTTAAATGTCATTTGTCAGGATTATCCTAAAAAATACACCAAAATAAGGCTTCTAGATGAAAAAAGGGGCCAATTAAAGCATAAGAGAGCTCAATTATTAATGAAAATCCTAGAGGAATGTGAAAGTGTTTTACAACACTTTACAACACACCAAATAAGGAAAGGCTAAGAAAAATTATGATGGAAATAAAGTTAATTATGCTTAGAAATCCTAGAAAAGTGTGAAAGTGTGTTACAACACCTTTACAAGGCATCATTAAAGTACACTAGTTCACAAGGGCCCAAGACCTAATGTGAATGTGTTATCCACATTACAACACTAAATCAAGGCCAAACTAAGCCAAAATCCGCAAGAAGGAGCTAAACAAGCACGAAAAAGGCTAAGGACCCTTTTTTCTATGTTGTAGCATTGACATCCTAGTCAATCCTCTCAGAGGAGTTTATCCTATGTTCATAGGTGTGTATTGTCAAAAAAAGTAATCCTTTTTTACACTTGGTTTGATAATTGACATTAAAGCTAAACTAATGATGTCTTGGAGTGGTGTTGCAATGTGTTGTACACATTCACACTATTCTAGGACCTTTATTTAACTAAAACATACCTTAATGGATCCTTTACAAAGGTGTTGTAAAGTGTTGTAACACACTTTCACACTTTTCTAGGATGTATTTTCCTAATTAAGCCTAATGGGCCCCTTCTCTAATAAAATGTACATAATGTGTACCTTGTTTAAGTGTTGTAAAGTGTTAAAAATTACTTTCACACTTTTCTAGGTGGTCTTAATTAATTGAGGGTAATTGGAGTAATAACCCCCTTTTAATTCAAATATTAGGCCTTAATTTTGACACCTCCGAAGATCTATCCTGAAAATCATAACTTAATTAACAAATTATTTCATTGGGAAAAGTTTGGTCCTGGTAAGTTGAGCTAGGACCCATTCGCCCTTGATGGAAAATGGGTCCTCCCTTAACAGGACCTCCTTTCCTAGTTGATCTAGAATGGGTTTTCGGCCCTCTTTCAATCCCCCAAAGCTTGGTCTTGGAAACTTAGCCAGGAACCATTTTCCCAAGATAGTGAATGGGTCCTCCCTTAATGAGACCCCCTTTTTTGAATTTCATTCTAGTGGGAATTTAATAGTGTTTCTTCCAAGATCTGGTGTCGACCTTAATTCTTTGAATTTTGGGGTTAATCTCTTAATTTAGTATAAATAAGAGGTTAATTCACATAGTTTCATCTAAGATTTTCAAGAGAGCATCCTAATACTTCACAAGAGAATTATAGAGCATTTCAAGAGCATTTGTAAAGCATTTCAAGGAAAATTTCAAGTGTTTATTATAGAAATTCAAAGTCATATCATCATTTCAAGGGTTTAATGCATTCATGTGTGTTGAGCTAAGAAGTTAATGTTGCATTGAGGATCTATTTACAATCATCATCCTACATCCAAGATCTACATTCTTCATGGGCACTACATGTTAGATTGCAGATTTGATTTACAAGACATCATGTCCAAGGTGACAACATTTACATATTTCATGTTTCATGCTTCATTTCATTTGTTTCATCACTTGGTTTGATTACCTACAAGGGGTTTGACTGAAGAAAACCCCCATTCACTAACAAACAAAAAAAAATTCTACCCTTGAATGTGCAATTGCATATTTATAGGTTGAAGATCAAGTGGAGCAAGATTTGGAGAAAAATTGTCAAAGTTGCAAAGTTGTAAAAAGTTGTCATTCAAAGTGAAAGATCATAGAAAGAGCCCTACATAATTACATATAGACTTCAAAAAGCTGATAACAGGGATTTCAAGAAGACAAACATCAAGGAACATGATCCTGAAATCATTTTTTCAAAACCCTAAAAGGACCCATTCACCACTAAAGGTGAATGAGTACTTCATAGCTCAAAAACAAATTTCTGGCTAGGTACACAAATTTTTATGCCATAAAAACATCCCCCATATTTTCTATAACAGTTAGGTTGCATTTCTGGTTGTTATTCCTCAAATTATTTACATAATTTGAGGTGATTAAGGTCCTAGAAAAATAAGCAGTAGATCCTCTTGTTTATGCATTTGGGTCTACCCTACTATTTTTCACCTTAATCATTTTAAGTGAACCTGACTCATTCAACATTTCAATTTTCTAACTTTTAGAGTCTTTTATTGCATCTTAAATTAGACCTTGCATTCATTAAGATCTCATTTAGGGTTACTTATTTTGCATTGAAATCTTGCATATCATATAGGGTTTAGATTTGCATTATTTTGCACTTCTTAAATTTGAAAAATACAAAAAAAAATCAGTCATTTTACATCTCAGTTAGACATCATACAATTGAATTTGAAAATAAATAAAAAAATTGCATTTCAAACTAGGTCTTGCATTTCATCTTTTCATTACATTTTTGCATTGAATTTTTGGAAAATCTGAAGTTGCACTTCATTGTTTCACACCTGGAACTGAAAGATATAACTGAGAACTTGTAAATTATTAAAAAACAATTTTAAAATACCTAACTAGGACCCATTCACCTTTACTAGCAAATGAGTCCCTGATTAGGTCTGGTTTGTACCTTTTGGCATCTCAAAAGGCATTAAAATTGACTCCAAATTCCATAAAAAAATCCCAAAAGGACATAACTAGGACCCATTCGCCCTTACTGGTGAATGAGTCCCTTTTAGCTACATATCTACATTTTCAAGACATTAAAATCTCAATTTTTAGCTTCTGTTTGGTGTTGTTATCTTTTTGTTTCAGTTTCCTGATTTTCTATTTCATCAATTTCATTGCATTTAGCTTTAATTGTTTCATTTTAGTGCATTGTTAAAAACTCAAAAATGCATCAAAACATTTCATTTTCAGTTATTACATTGTTTAACCAGTAATTTGCATTGCTTAGCATCTAAAAATTGCATTTCATTCTAGGATATTCTATTGTCCCTTTGCCATTTTAGGTTTTTCACACTGGGGTTGTCAAACTTTTATGAGCTTTACAACTTGGTGTCCTATTTGCAATACTATTATAAAACGTAGTTTGACACTCATGTCATCTCGTGATATCTCGCTCATTGTGGATCTTGGGTTTTCTAAATCTCTTTTTGATAGTGTTGAGAATCAACCCTCCATGCCTCATAGTTCGCATACTTCATTTCCTATGGCTTCACCTCCTATTTAATTAATGTGCATGATGTCAATGAAAAGCTAGATGAACAACTAGAAAACTTACAAGCCCACATCCTTGGTGAATGCATTGATATTAGTTTGGTTCCTATCATACAAAATCTAAGGAAAGTGCTTAAAACTCGAAATGCAACACAAATCATTTATAACCTTAGTAGCTTCCTTTAGGAGTACTTGAACAAATAAGATAATAACAATATGCATGCCATAATCAATGCTCCTACTCAAACTAGAAATGCTATCAACATGGATGATAATATGAAATTACCTCCAATAGAGAAGGTGATAACATTTATCAAAGCTAGACCTCATAAGGGCTTGACTAAACCACCTCTTGACATTGCTTTCTCACAAAGTGACATACCTAAAAGTGCACCCGATGGTACTTTTTACATAGCTGGATGAATTAATAATAAGCCCACTAATGGGATATTGATTGATCCCGTCTATGGAGAGAATGTGATCACAAAAGAATTCTTATATGTGCACGAGCTATATCAAGAAACATATGAAAACTCGAAAGAATGGATCAAGACACATAATAGATTTTCTTTCCCTACGATAGGCTTGATAGATATTCCTTTAAAGGTGGGACCAAAAAAATTAACATTCTCATTCTCCATCATTTCACAATCGGACCAATTTTGTGTGAAGTTAGGCTATCCATGGCTTCACTCCATGAATACTATCCCTTCGGTTGTGCATAAATTTCTAAAGTTTCCATTTAGCAATAACATCTTCACTGTGCATCACAGTGGATTTCATCTGACCTCAGCAAAAGGGAATTTTTCACTAGATTAATTTTGGCCTGAGCCTATGGAACCTATCAAGCCTCATGAAGATTTATTTTTAAAATAGTATACAAATTTCAAGGCAAAGAAAATAGCAGAACTACCCCATCATAATATGCCTCAACCTATAATCGAACCAACTGTCCTTGATGAGACAATGATTGAACCAAAAACACTTCCAAACATGCAAGAACAACCCATAGAAAAAACTCCTGCAATTTCATACAAGATACCAAAATATAACATAAATAATTACGTTGACCCTCCTAGAGTCAAACAAGTTTATAAAGTCAAAGAGAAAGTGGTTGAACAACCTCCTATTGTTTCTTCTAGTCCTCCCAAGGAAGATAAATAACCTATGATTGAAAAACCTATTCTTACACAAAATAAATTGATAATAAACTAAAGAGAAATCAAAGTGCTAGAGAGCGTAGACGTAGATGTCATTCTATTTTTCATAGATTAAAAACTCAAGAAAAAAACGTAAAAAATACAAATTCAAACCTACTTGAAGAAATGCATGATGACTCTCAACTCTCACTGCAACATAAACAAGAACATTGCATGGAAATTGTTATTCGACCTCCTGTTGTGATTAATTTAAATGATGAAATTGACATTGCAAAGATTGATGAACAAGTGCATGATGAGTTGAATGCATTTTTTTCTTCTTCTATGAGCTTAGATGATAAATATCCTAATAAGAGTGTTGAACTTGGTGCATGTCCTAGTTCAACACTTGATGTTGTCCTTTTGGCTAGTTGCCTGCCTTCCGTTTATACCAACCGAGATTGGCATGTAGATGACCTACTTTAGGTTGACTCACATGTGCCTTACTATTATTTTTCTTTTTCTTTTCTCTTTATGATTGCATGTGTGTAATGTGATCCCCTGTGACATTTCATTTGATTTATCCTCTATCTTTTGTGCATTCTTTTATATGTACCTACATTCTTCTTTATGTCGTAATCATTTTTCATTTATCTTGTGTTTTTATTTTGGGGATGGCACAAGGCATTGATACATTCATGTATTTTCCATGTTCGCCCAAAATATTTTCCTTTATCTTTTTCATTTCTCTTGTGTTTTAATTTTGGGGATGATGCAAGGTGTTGAGACATTCATATCTCTTCCATGTTGACCCAAAATATTTTCCTTTATCTTTTTCATTTCTCTTGTGTTTTCCTTTTTGGGATGATGCAAGGCGTCGAGACATTCATGTTTCTTCCATGTTGACACAAAAGGCTTTTTCTTTGTTTTCACTTTCTTTGTGTAATTCTTCTAGTTCTATGTGTATTCAGGGAATGATGAAAGTTCCATGCTCTATGATAACATTGTAGCACAAACATATTGACTCCAAATCTATAGATCCCTTATGTGTTTTTGGGGGCAACCCTTCCTTCCTATTTCATGATGTAGCTTAATTCATAAACATATGACTTGGCATAGGGTTTTTCGAGGAAATCTCTCATGTCTTAGGATAAAAAAAATTGGCTACTCTAAAGAAATTTCTCATAGTGATGGTGTAGAAACAACTTTAAAGTTCGGGTATAAATAGATGACATATTTTGAAAAAATTTCATGGTGTTATTTTTATTTTTTCATTTTATATATGTCATCTTCTTGGTGGTGTCATTGGATTTGATGTCATCCAAGAGTGTACGATCTATTGTCATGGCATAATGCAAACGAGGCATCCCATGGGTGATGATCTAACATTTTTGACTTGTCCTCTCTTGGAGACATTAGGCACAATGCTCCCCAAGAGGAAGAGAATTACATGAACAAATAAAAATCCCTTTTAACAAAATTTTTGCATGATAAAAGAATTTACATTGTGCTGCCTTATCAAAGTTATCAGGAGGATAACTTTGGTATGGTTAGTATGATGGGAAGCCAATACACTGGCATGAATTTGTCATTATATAGTGGGAAACTGACACTAGCATGAATTTCTCTCTAAACCACTTTGTTGGGACGACTCACCTAGTGGAAAGGCTAAGGTTACACTACCCTAGAGTGAGCATACATATTTTGGGACAACTGACCTAGTCGATAGAATGAGGTTCCACTACCCCAAAGTGAGCAGCATGTGTTATGGACAAACAACCTCATCTCACACTGCACTAAAATAGTTGTGTTTGATCCTTTGTTTTTGTTTATTTTTCTTGACATTTGATAGGGTATGATCATGTATCTTTGTTATTGTTGAATATTTAAGTGTCTAGAATGTCTACTTTAGTGTGAGTTTGACATGGGGTCATCCTCTCACTAAAGTAGAGGCAAAATGTAGTGTCAAAAAAAGTGACCCCTTTTCACACTTGGTTTGATAATAGACATTAAAGCTGAGCTAATGATGTCTTGGAGTGGTGTTATAATGTTTTTTAGACATTCACACTATTCTAGGACCTTTATTTAACTAAAAAGCACCTTAATGGATCCTTTGCAAAGGTGTTGTAAAGTGTTGTAACAAACTTTCACACTTTTCTAGGATGTATTTGCCTAATTAAGCCTAATGGGCCCCTTCTCTAATAAAATGTACATAATGTGTACCTTTTTTAAGTGTTGTAAAGTGTTAAAAAGAAATTTCACACTTATCTAGGTGGTATTAATTAATTGAAGGTAATTAGAGTAATTAACCCCCTTTTAATTCAAATATTAGGCCTTAATTTTGACACCTTCCAAAGATCTATCCCAACAATCATAACTTAATTAAAAATTTATTTCATTGGGAAAATGTTGGTCTTGGTAAGTTGAGCCATGAACCATTCGCCCTTGATGGTGAATGGGTTGTCCCTTAACATGATCCCCCTTTCTCAATTGATTTGGAATGGTTTTTTGGCCCTCTTTCAATCCCTCGAAGCTTGGTCCTGGAAACTTAGCTAGGACCCATTCACCCAATATGGTGAATGGGTCCTCCCTTGATGAGACCCCCCTTTTGAATTTCATTCTGGCAGGAATTTAATAAAGTTTCTTCCCAAATCTGGTGTCAACCTTAATTCTTTGAATTTCAGGGTTAATCTCCTAATCTAGTATAAATAAGGGGTTAATTCACATAGTTTCATCTAATATTTTCAAGAGAGCATCCTAATACTTCACAAGATAATTATAGAGCATTTCAAGAGCATTTGTAAAGCATTTCAAGGAAAATTCCAAGTGTTTATTATAGAAATTCAAAGTCATATCATCATTTCAAGGGTTTAATGCATTCATGTGTGTTGAGATAAGAAGTTAATGTTGCATTGATGATCTATTTACAAGCATCATCCTACATCCAAGATCTACATTCTTCATGGCCACTACATGTTAGATTGCAAATTTGATTCACAAGACATATCATATTTCATGTTTCATGCTTCATTTCATCACATGGTTTGATTACCTACAAGGGGTTTGAATGAGACAAACCCCCATTCAGTAATAAACAACAAGTTTTTCTACCCTTGAAGGTGTGATTGTAGATTTACAAGTCGAAGATCAAGTGGAACAATATTCAGAGCAAAATTGTCAAAGTTGCAAAGTTGCAAAAAGTTTTCATTCAAAGTGCAAGATCATGAAAAGAGCTCCAAAAAATTGCATATAGAATTCCAAAAGTTGATAATAGGGAATTCAAGAGTGTAGACATCAAGGAACAGGATCCTAAAATCAGTTTTCCAAAACCCTAAAAGGACCCATTCACCACTAAAGGCGAATGAGTCCTCTGTAGCTCAAAAACAACTTTTTGGCTAAGTACACAACTTTTTATGCTCTAAAAACATCCCCCATAGTTTCTATAAAAATTAGGTCGCATTTATGTTTATTATTGGCATCTTATTTTACATAATTTGAGGTGATTAAGGTCCTCAAAAAATAAGTGGTCCATCATCTTCTTGATCCATTTTGGTGTACCCAATTTTCACCTTAATCAAGGTGTATACACTCTCCCCATTTGTACAATCATTCATCTCTCTTATAAATTTTCACTCTATTCATAGGTGTTTGTTCTTCCCATTTCTATAGTTAGTCCACCCCCATAGGAATTTTTCTCTCTTCACAAGTGTATGTGCTATCCTTTTTGTATATACTATAATCCTTCATAGGAATTTGTTCTCTATTCATAGGTGTACATGTTATCCTATTTGTACATCTTTTCATACTTCATAGGAATATCTACTTTGTTATTGGTCAATTTTTCTATCCTTGTCCATATAGTCTAGTCATTTCCTCATAGGCGAATCTGTTACCCTAATAGGTGTTAGCACTACACACAAAGGATTTTTTTCTCATAGGCGTCTACTCTACCTACAAAGGTGATTACACTTTGTTCTTGGGTGAATCCATTGTCCATAGTAAAACCAAAGAGTGAACCCTCTTAACCAGTGAAATCTCACATTGTTCCAAGTCCATTCTTACAATCAAAACATTTTTATCATCATCCAATATTTTATAATATCTATCTTCATGGAATCAAATTTTCTAAAAGTCTTTGAATCATCCATTTAATCACACAAGGTCATCCTAGGACATATATAATCATCATTTCTATTCTCAAACATCGAAACTTAGACCCTAAGCATCAATTTGAGAATGTTTACATTTAAATCAACCGATCAATCAATCATTGTCATCATCATTTTTACTCACTTAGGAACCTAATCTTCCCTGAGTTAGTCATCATCATTGGCTATATAAATTTTATTTGATTAAGAGGAAATTTCATGCTATAATCATCTTTCATTCTTGATAATATCACTTATCTCAAGTACAATCTTATCCAATCCAATCATCATCATCATCATAATCATCTAGTTTTCTTGAGAAAATATGGATACGTCCATTAATAGACCATTCAATCATCATCAAACCAAGTTCTCAAATCCACTTGGGGAATTATATCAATTGATCATCAATCCAATCCAATAAAACATCCTATCAAGACATCCTATCATCAATCCAATCCAACTAATAATCTAATCTATCATTCAATAAATTAATCAACTATCCAATCAATATTTTAATCAATCATCCAATCATTGTCACCTAGTCTTGTCCTTGATTATTACATCATCTTCGTCATTTGATCATCCTCACTTTCATGCCCATTGTCCCTCACTTGTAGGCTAAGAGATAAATGGAACAACAACAACCACAGATTAACCGATCGCCTTATCCTCCCAATATTCCTACTAGTAGAGGGTCCCAATAGTCCAATACACTTGGTCAATTCCTTGAATCAAGTCATCCTTAAGCTTCTCTTAAAGAGGGGTCAACCGACCCGAGGTCTCCTTTCATGCCCATTGTCACTCACTTGTAGGCTAAGAGATAAATGGAACAACAACAACCACAGATTCACCGATCGCCTTATCCTCCCAATATTCCTACTAATGGAGGGTCCTAATAGTCCAATACACTTGGTCAATTCCCTGAATCAAGTCATCCTTAAGCTTCTCTTAAAGAGGGGTCAACCAACCCAAGGTCTCCTTTAATGTGTATCTTAGCAGTTCAGTTAATGTAAAAATGACTAAGTGTATCATTACTCAAAAATCAGACCGAATTCTTGCATCATTACTCATGTGAGGCAATAAACCTCCACTCGAATTTGATATGACACAATACATTGGTGTGGATAGAAATTTTGTACCTCAAGATCCTCAATCTTGTCAAGGCTCACAACCTCCCCCAATCTCTCAATCTCCCCAAGCTCCTCTTGAGGACTAATGGTACCAATCTAGATTTGGAAATGATGTGTGTGTATGGATTCCACCTTCTCCTATTTGGATTTTGACTATCAAGATTGGATCAAATTCTATCAGTGTTTAGGGAGCTACGTCTATGCCACAATCTCAAAAAGATTTCCAACAAAATGTCCAACAATAACCAACTCAAACATTTATTCATCTATCATATTCAGGAAATATTGGGGGCAATGTATATAATGCCTTAGCTTTTGTGCCTCCTCATGTCCCTCTTCTATCCTCCCAACCAATTTATAATAGTTCCAACACATCCATTCCATCTTCATCCCAAGTTCTACCTCCCACAAATAAAATACCTCAACTGAATCATGGTCATCCCATTCCTTCACCACCTAACCCACCATTTCCATTTTATCAACAACCATTATCTTATCAACAAAAACAACTGCCATCCTCATCACAAGTTCCACCACAATAAATACCTTATCAACACCAATAACCACCATCCCTACCTCAAGGTCTATCTCAACCTCAATAAAAACCTTCATCACAACCCTAATTTACCCCATCATCCCAATATCAAAAACAACCATCGTATGCATATTCCGATCCTCCACTTAATTATTTTTCACCTTTCTATCATCAACATCTCCAATCATCCTCTTTCATGGAGCTTTCCATGTAGGACATGCATTATCAACCACCTCTGCCCCCACCTCCTACTACTCCATGTTAGCAATACAATCCACAATAACAAACTCAATATCAATCGTACATCAAGCCACAATAACCTCCATTGAATACCTTTCAACAAAAATCCAATACACAACCACCACCACATAATCCTCAATTACAAGAAACCTACAAATACCAATCTAATCCATCCTAATATCAAACCCCTCCATAACAACCTCCTCCATCTTATGGAGGTGTTCCACAAGCCCCACCACAACATCAACCCTCATCGTCATCATATTATCAACCCCCATCATCACAAAAACAAATTTATTTGAATTAATATCAACAATCGTCTTCCTATCTTCAGCCCTCATACCTTAATCCACCTCTAGATCAATCTCCTCCACCACTGCCATCATATAATCAATATTCTCCTTAAGATCAATCCAATCTAGCAACTCCTTCCTCATTCGTTCCTGTGAATGAAGAATGGGAAGAAATGAAAGCCACTTTAAAGGGCTTACAATAAGAAACTTCATCCAAAAAGTCCTTTAAATTTGAATAAATTTGTCCATATCCATTCAATTCGTCAATCACCACTACACCCTTCCCTAAGCATTTTGAAATCCTAAATTTTGACAAGTATAAGGAAAGGGGTGACCCACAAGATCATCTACAAGAATTCTATATGCATTTCCAAGAGGTGTTATATAACGGTAACTATCTCTTATGTTTGTTTCCTCACAACTTAGGGGGACAAGCTAGAATGGTTTTTACACCTACCTCGTGGGTTTATTGCTACATTTTTTGATTTATCAAAAAAAATTGTGATTCATTTCTCCTATAAATTGGAGAAAGATGTGGATACCATGGAATTAATGAAAAACAAACAAAATCCCGGTAATACATTTGCTAGTTATCTGCAAAGGTGGCAAGCACAAGTAAGTCATCGTACATGTAGTCTTCTTGATTAACAATGTTAAAATTTGTGTTGAATTTTTTTGATCCTAACATGGCTTATAATTTGTGTATCCATTGGGCATCCACTTTTTCAATGGTCATAAAAAAGGGAGTCATTATTGAAAGGGACCTCATTGCCTAGGGGTTGGTCTATATTTATAAGGACAATAAAGATAAGCAATTTAATGGCAGGTCTTGCTACTAAAAAAAATGAATGTGGTCAATGATAGTGTCACTGATACTAAACATGTCCAAGTAGAAAACAGCTCCCAATAATTTCAACACACACCAACCCAACCAATAGCTAATGCCATATTTATGCCTCAAGGGGAACCACATTCTCCCACTCAATCTAATCAATTTGGTCAAGGCAATGTCAAACACACCTTCACTCCTTTAGGAGAACCTTTGGATGCAATATTTAGAAGGTTGGTTCATGCCAACGTGGTCACCTATCCAGTTACACAACCTTTTGATGATTCAAAACCAAATCAAAATTGGTAAAAGGATAATGATTATTGTGATTACCATAGGATTACGGGTCAATCTACTAATAAGTTTACATATCTCAAGAACTATATCCACGATCTCATAGATCAAGGAGACATTGTTGTTGAGGGAAACCAGTCTACATTGTCTAATTCTCAATTACAAATATTCTAAAATGATTTTCCTAAGAATAACCGGAGAGCTTTCTCATCTAATGCAAGTATTGGGTCTCATAACAATAGTTAAAACAACCACACCAACAATATACATTATAACAAGGTGCCTTTTAAATATAATAATATGGTTAGTTGTATCACTCAAGTAGATCCACGTGTTTCTATGATCCATGCAAAATGAAAAGATCCACAATAAATTGTCACAACCCAAAAAACTCACATATCCATTCTAGGACCATCCACATCATCCCAACAAGCCCTTTTAAATCAACAATACAACATTCTTGATCACCTTGGAAAGACTTATACACAAATATTTATTCTATATTTTTTGATGTTTTCTCTTGTTCATCAAGAAATCCTAGCTAAGGATTTACTAGATACTCATGTACCAAATGGCATTTATCATCCACTTATCAAATGGGATTTAGCCAGAATGATATGACTCCCATTGACCCTACTCATAATTGTTCCCTTCGCATAGAGGTTCTCATTGCTAAGCATAAATTTAAATATGTCTTGGTAGATAATGTCTCCATTGTCAGTTTATACACATTAAATTTCATTAAACAGGTCAGGTACACTCATACTGAGTTATATAATCAAGTCATAACAATCAAAGCATACGATAATGCAAAAAGAGATTCTGAAGGAAAAATTTTCCTTCCTATTTAGGTTGGATCTACAATGCAGTATACCAATTTTCATGTTCTTGACCTAGATTTACCAAAAAATATCCTCCTTGGACAGCCATTGCTTCATGAAATGCAAGTTGTTCCATCCACATACCATTAATACCTAAATTTCCTAGATAATAGCATTGAAGTCACTATCAATACAAACCCACACCCTTTTGAGTATTGTCATGCTCTTGAGGCTTCATTTCCTCATTTTTGAAATTGTCCTAGAGTTGAAGTTGGGCCTTCCAATACCACTTCATCTTCATCCTATGTCGATCCTAATAGCCTATTTTCATCATCCACCCCATATTTCATACTTGAATCCTCCATTGCCAAGGTCAATGTCATTGACAAGAGATGCAGAGAATATGAAATATGTATTGCACTCAATGTGGGATCAATACCACCCTCTCCACATACTTATGGATGACCATCAAGATCTACACAACACCAAGAACCAAAAAAAAAGACTTTGAGCTCTAAGAATGTGGGTTCTACCACCTTTCAATCTTGAAGAACCTTATAAAAATAATACCTTGATTACGATGTCATTCAATAGGTATACCGAGAAGAAATTGATCCTTCTCCTCTTCTAAAGTATTTTCAATAGGTTTATCCACAAGATCACAAATTAGCAAAAAAGGTTAACTATCAGGGAGGAAGATCGGGTGTGAATGAGAAAGGAATGTGTAAGCCTATTGAACCACCAACCTATCCAAATCACCAAGGACTTGGTTATGATCAAAATAAAAAAACAATCTGCAACATCACCTAGTACATCTAATAATGTTAATGGGAAGATTGATATTATTGAAGACATCGCTAAAGAAGAAAATATCATACATTCCTATGATGACTTGTATGTCTCCTCATTATTTGAATCAACATCCATTTTCACCATAAGCCTTTCCTTCCACCACCCCAAGCTAATAGATTGGGACCAATGAGGTACAACACTCCTCAACATTCTCCCTTCTGAAGAGGAATACACACATTTCATGGAATTAGAAGATGATTATAGTATCTACTTTAGGGGAGATGAGCATCCTAACAAAAAAAAATAGAAAACAAAAAAATAAAAAAGGGTCTTCTATTCGACACCTTTTTGAGGCACTTTTAGATCCATCAAAAGTAAAAGTAAAGTGTGTATCTTCTATTGAAAAATTCCTTGAGGCATTAGAAGATGGGGATGTCCATCTTCCCCTTATAGGTACTCAATGGTTTGAGAGATCTTCTATCCTGATTGAAGAGACTAGAGAAATAAATCTAGGTACTTAGGTCGAGCCAAAAGTCACATATGTAGCCAAATCTCTATCTCAAGATGAATACCAGGTGTTTTCCAAGATGCTCCAAGAAGGATTTATCAAATTTTCTTGGGCTTATTTTGATATGATTGGATTAGATCATGCACTTGTCATGCACAACCTAGAAGTGTATCTAAATGTAAAACATTTCAAATAAAAGCTTCACAAGATGAATCCACATGTGGCCTTACTTGTCAAAGTTGAGTTGGAGAAATTATTGGAAACTAGATTTACCATGCCCATAGATTATTTGGATTGGATCTCCAACAACGTTCTTGTAGCTAAGCCCACTAGGGGCATTCATATCTGCATTGATTTCAGAAATCTTAACAAAGATTGTACCAAAGATGATTTCCCTTTGCCCAACATAGGCATACCTTTTGATCTTACAACAGTTCATGACATCCTATCCCTCATGGATGGCTTCTCTAGCTATAATCAAATTAATATTGTGACTGAAGATCAGCATAAAATATCTTTCACCACTCCTTGGGGGACCTTTTGCTATAATGTCATGCCCTTTGGTTTGAAGAATGTAGGGGCCACTTATTAGTGCACAATGATGGCTATTTTCCATGATATTATTCATATTATAATGCAAGATTATGTTGATGACCTATTGGGTAAATATAGGACTAGAGAGGAGCACCCCAATATTTTGAAGAAGATTTTTTAATAGATTAAAGAATTATCAGTTGTGGCTAAATCTTAAGAAATACATCTTTGGTGTCACTTCAAGAAAAATTTTGGGCTTTATTGTATCTAGATGTGGTATAGAATTTGATCCAACAAAGTTCAAGGCTATCATGGAAATTCCCCCACAAAAAAATCTAAAATAGTTCAGAAGTCTACAAGGAAAATTATAATCAATCTGACATTTTATATCCCAACTTGTCGGACAAGTGTCAACCTTTCACTCATCTCCTTTGTAAGAATAGTCTTTAAATGGAATTTAGAATTCTAGTAGGGTTTTGAAAAAATCAAGGAGTGTCTCACCAATCCTCCCATTCTAATGCCTCCTATTGTAGGAAAAACATTGTTGTTGTATATTTCCACTACATATGTTGCACTAGGGGCACTTTTTGCTCAACATGATGAGAATTGGAAAGAAAGGGCCATCTACTATATTAGCCTCACACTAGTTGGGTATGAAATCAATTATACTCCCATAGAAAAATCTTGTCTTGTGGTTTTCTTGAGTTCCCAAAAGCTTCACTATTGCATGCTTATCCATTTGATCAAGCTCATATGTAAAGTAAATCCACTCAAGTATTTTTTATCCAAAACATCTTTAACTGGTTGAATGGCTAAGTGGGTCAACTTATTAAGTGATTTTGACATAGAATATGTGGATCACAAAGCAATCAAGGGACATGTTATTGCTAATCAATTGGCTTATGCTCCTCTAGTTGATGCATATCATTTGGTCACTAAATTTCCTAATGAGTCCATGTTTACCATTTCAGACGAAGACACATGAAAGCTTTACTTTGATGGGTCTTATATGAAAATGGAGCTGGTGCAGAATTTTGTTTGTCACCCCTCAAGGTGAATTTATTCCTAAGTCATTCAGATAGGCATTCCCATGCATGAATAATATTGCAGAACATGAAGCTTTGATTACTAGTTTGAGAATTATTGTCCAATGGAACATCACTCATCTACATGTCTATGGAGACTCATAGCTCATAATCAAATAAGTTAGTGATGAATTTCAAACTAAAGATGACAAGATTCTCCCAAATAAGTTCATGGTTAATGATTTCAAGAAATAATTTGGCCACATCTTGTTTGCACAAGTACCTAGGTTATAGAATAAAGTTGTAGGTGCTATAGCTACCATTGGGCCTCTCATAGATATGCCTCATGATCACACTATCTATGAATTTATAGTTGAGAAATTATTGGTCCCAACATATAAAATGTTCCTAAAATAGAGATGGTGTGCGAGATCGTTGGTCCTCAATATCCTTGGTACCATGACATTTACACATACCTTCACGATAACACCCTTCCATCTGATTTAACCCACAACCAATGTAAATCCTTTATCCAATATGCATATCACTATACCATCCTAGGAGACACACTTTATCATAGGGGGTAAAATCGTACTCTTCTTTAGTGTCTAAGTGATTCAGAATCTAAATTAACATTAAATTAAGTACACAATGCAATTTTTGGGGTGCCTACTAATGAAATGGCTTGGAAAATAATCTTCTTATAACTAAATATTATTGGTTGATTATGGAACATGATGCATGCAAGTTTGTTAGGAAATATGTACCATGTCAACAACATGCAGATTTAATCCATGCTCTTGTGTAAGATCTACAACCGATCTCCTTACCATGGCCCTTTTCATAGTAGGTTTTAGACCTAATTGGAAATATTTACCCTCCATCATCCAATGGACATACATTTGGACTAGAGAAAATAAAGAATTTATATTAGTGTATATGAATATCATAAATAAATCTATGGGATTCAGAAAGTACAAAATAGATATAAATACAAATTATTGTGATTAAAAAACTTAGGTTATTAAAAGAAACCAAAATCAAAGCACGAAAGTAAGGTGAAGAAAGAAAGAGGATTACATCAAATCTTGGTTTAATAGGATATTCTGAAATTAATTGTAAACACATGTTGAGTGCAACATGACTATATTAGTGGGACTTAAGTGGAAGTTGACGAAATAAATATGAATATAAACATGTATCAAATTATTAAGGTAAAATAAATATATAATAAGGGCTTTAGTTTATGGTTTCATGATAATATATCTGATAAGGACTTCATTTAATGGAACTAGAACCACACTATATTGATTTTTTTCTTAATGTTTTAATTGATACTATTGGTAATCTTCTTTAGACTTAGGGGTAGGATATTTATGCACGATTGTGAGATGTTTATTGACTTCTTAAATATAATAACCATGATAGGGGAACTATCATAGGAACTAAGAAAAGGGTTGATAGGCCAGAATTGGGGTAAAGAATGAAATAGATTTAATATTTAATAATAAAACATAGTTTGGTCTAAGTGTTAATCTGGGGGCATTAACTTTTGAAAGATGTTGTGGTTATATGTATAAGGACTACAAGTTGTGAGGTGAGTGGGGATGAAAATGAATTTCAAAAACTCAATCAATTACCTAAGTTGAAAAGTAGATTAATGTTTTTGTTTTGCTTGTGACAGGAAATGGTACAAAAATTGTAACCGGTTCTACAATATTTCTATGACCTGAATAATAGGAATTGTAATAGGAACTATGCAGAAATTGTGATAGTAAATTTTGAGATAGAAAATTAATCAATAAATACCAATCATGAAAACCATATCAATTAATTCAGTAGCATGTAAATAAGAATCAGATCAATAATACACATAGTTTATTAACACATGTCAAATGCAAAAACATAACAATGCAAAATTTAATCTATTGAAATCATAACACACAAAAATATACCTTGCAAAAAATATAATATTTACATTTCATTGGTAGCTGAAGAGTGGGTACCCTACCTTCCATTCAACTGATGAAGATGAAGCCTATAGAATTGCTAAAAAATACTTCAAAATGTTTCTCTCAATAATGATACCAAATGTATTTCCTCTCCTCAAAGATGATCAATATTACATGGCATATATATAAGTAGAGCATATAACCACTATTATCTAAAGCAGTATAGAACATTTTGATTTGGCCTATGACCAACAAGATAGAGAGTAATGTTTCATGTGAAACCTTTGGTCACTAGCCACAAATTAAAACAATCAAGTGTTATAACAGAAGGAGGAAATAGGAAATGGAAATATTTATATTTTCTCCTCCTCACAGTTGGCAAGCACAGTTCTTATCATAGATTTTTCTCCTTGGAAATAAAATAGCAATGATGAATGATCAAAGAGCCTATCATTAAATGAATCCACATGGTTCTTTAATAAAAACAAAAATTCCAATGAAAATATCTCCTTGATAGTAGTGACAACATAAAGCATGTGTCCAACCCAATAAATAGGTGTGAAAGAGCTAAAGGAAGTCTTCCATTGGATAAAATGGTGCATAGTCAGCATCAAAGAGTGAAAATTGGAGTCAACCATGTAGAAGGGGAAACTACAACAGTAAGGACAAGCCATATTACTGTGAAAAAGTTGATAGGAAGGTTCCTATGAATAATATGATAGGAAATATGCATTCTTCTTCTTATTCAATTACCATGTTGTAGTATATATTTTCTTAAGCTGAAATAACAATGCATATTAGTAAAGACAATCAATAATTATTTTTCATATTTTTATCCCAAAACTATATTAAATACCACTTATATATATTTAATCATATGCAACATAAAGGTGGTAAAATGGTAGGATAAAATATGGAAATGGAATATGAAGATGGGTATAAAGGCTTATGAAAATGGCTAAAATATGGCATAAAATTAAATGTGAATGGCTCTCATAATTCCCCCCAACTTAGCATATTGCATGTCCTTGTGCAATCTTTAATTTCTAAGAGGATTTGATTTGAACTAGTATCCTTTGAATTTATAACTTGTGCCTTCTTCACCATTGACTATTACATCTCATGGTTAATCACATTTTCTTCCAATTTGTCTATCACTGTTATTCATAGAAAGCTTCATGGATTTTTTTTAATTTTCTTTTCATTTTATTTTTCAATATTCATACCTCATCCAACTTCTTTTTTTTTTCCTTCATTTTTCATTTTTTCAAATTTATTTTTCTCATTTTTCCATAGCATTATTTTTTTTGAATTGCTATATATAAGAAGTATCATGAAAAATTATCTCCACATTCATGAGCTATCTAAAAGATGGGTGAAATGATAAACGATACAAATGATTATGAAAGGTGAAAATAATGGATACAATGATGGGATAATGGATACTATGATGAGATAGTTAAGGAAAAAAATAATAATGGGAAAATTGGATGAAAATAAGGATGATGAACCTGCCCCAACTTAAAGGATTGACTATCCTCGAGAAACAAGGAGAGGGTTGGTGTGACATGTTGCTTAATATGATTAATAAAATAAGAAATATTAATAAAGTTAAAAGATAAAATAATGAAAAATAAAATTGATTATTTTACCAACTTGCATGTCCATTAATGCCAAGATCAAGTAGCCAATGGAACTCTGGAACTGTGAATCTCGAGCAAGGAAGGAACCAAAAAAATTGACAAGGCCTGCAACCACACCACACATGAAGGATCTCTATTAGACTGAAGCATTATAGAACATATTGATGGTAGCAGATTCTCTCTTCATTGTTTCTAACACCTCAACTGAATGTGTAGCTATTTCTATAGGTGATCAAAATCATGTTGACCACAACAAACTAGAGCACAAGTGAGAACAAGAGATGCTAAGAGGCACTTAGACAACTTGATGTGCACTTGCAAAGTGATTAGCACAAATAATTTATTTCTTTTTTCATTTTTTTATTTTCAATTTGGATAACGACAAGGGACCGCTGGCAAGCTAGTTTTCAATCACTTACCACTTAGTGGTGCTGTGAAAACAGTTTTCACCACTAAGAATTTTATTCAACTGCAATCTTCAAGAAACTAGTTTTCAAATTGTAGTTGTCTAACAATGCCTAAAGGTTTTCATTGTTAGAATTTATTTCTTTTTTCATTTTTCACTTTTTCAATTTTTTTTTATTTTTTCATTTTTTTCAAAATCTACATATAATGACCAAATAAATGAAACTCTCATATGGATGATAAAATGATACCATCCAAATATTAGAGTTCCATCTAAATCCCTTCAATAAAAGTAACTGTGAAAATCAATTTCTTGTAATATTTGAAATGGTGACCAATAATAACCTGAGCATAATCTAGAACATAGAACCACCACTACAAACAATCTTGATCCCATTTAACTCATCCCACTATATTTTAAATATTATTGTAGAACTTTATAACACATTCCTAATCACTTGGTTGAAATTATTACTCACAATGGTTGCAATCTTTGAAAGACATTGTTTTATGATGGCCAATTTGAAACAAATCATATTGACACATCATGAATCTATGCTATCATGTCCTTTTAAGCATGAGAGATATCCATAACTATATCCAAAGATGTATGAAAAGATGCAACTGTAAATAATACATCTTCCTTACCAAATACAAGGTTGCATAGTGAAATACCAATTTTACTCTCCCACTTGTCCAATGTGTTCATACAACTCTAGGTAAGTGGATACTCATCTCTCTGATGGTGTGTGATGACTTACATTAAAATATGTTCAAGCCCTATGTGCATGTATTCAAGTTGTCACTAGATATGTATCTCAAGAACATAGTACTACAAGATTCATGGATCTCATAGACCAAGTTGCATACTATCTTCCACATGGTCTGGC
>CM021106.1:452928598-453039747 GCA_007115665.2 Sequoiadendron giganteum
CACAACTCTTGAATCATTAAGGCATATAATTCACCATTTTTATTGTGTGATTAATTTAAACACGCATATTTATCATTTCAATGATAAAATTAGAATCAGGTTGAATTTTTTCCTTATGTGTGTAAATTATTCTTAAAACTTGTGATTTCATTAAGTAGATAAGAAGAACTAAATTGATTTTCTTTTAGTTGATCAAATTGTTCCTCAAATTCAATTATACCAAAATCACATCCAAATTAGTTGTTTTGATAAAATTGAATTGTGATTCACCGATTTCAGGCACATTAATGGAATGTAGAGGGATCATTGAAATCTCATTATTATATGTAGTTTTAACCACATTATTAAATGATAATAATTTATTATGAATTGCAATTTCCATTGGTGGATATGTTGGAGTGAATGGTGGATATAATATGAATGGGATAATGGCAATGGTAAAAGTTGTGTTGGATATAGAGTGGGTGATAATAGATAGGATGGATATTGTGGAGATGGTAATATATAATATGGATACATGATGGAGATGGAAATATATGTGATGGATATTGTGGTTGCTATAAGCATTCATTTTGATATTTTTGGTAAGATGAACATCGTTCCCATCCACAATAAATGTTAGGTGGAGAATCATTTTTTAAAGAAACATATTGCCTTTCAAATCCAATAGAATTATGAGACATTTTAAAATCATTAAGCATACCATGATCTGCCCTATTTGATGTGTGTAGTTATCCTTGAGTTACAAAGAAGACGTGTTCACTTCCACCTAAATGTTTTGTTGAGGCTCACTTACGACCTCCATGTCCTCTTGAACAAATTAGCATGTGCACTTAGCTTCTTCCTTGCAACAATCAAAATAACAAATGGTCAAATCTTCATTTTCAAAATTTCACTATCCTAAAACTTTATCAATTATTTGTTCTTGCTTAGTTATAGGGACAATATTTGTGTATGCTTGTGACAATGGTAATTGAATATCATGACAAGCTAAGTTGAATTCTTTAGGTAGAGGGGGTATAAAAATATCACTTTGTGTTAGTGTGATTTCCCCACCAATTTATTCTTTTTTGGCCTTCAAATTCTTCATTTGTGAAGATTTTTTCCTTGAAAATTGATGTGTTTGAGCTACCTTGAAAAAACAATTTTTTTATTATTTTTATGTTGTTTCTTCAAACTTACTTCTTTTTATCAACGAACTCACAACAAGTGGTGTTGATACATAAATAGTTTTTACTTCTAAGATCTACCTACAAATTTCCAATCATGCATATATATGATTTAAAACGACGCAAATTAGGAGTAATCACCTAGACATGACTGGTAGGTGCACAATGTAACATGCCTTTAACACCTTTCCTCGGCAATGATGCCAAAATGATAGGCCAAAATTGGCATAAAGAATGAAATAGATTTAATATTTAATAATAAAATGCAGTTTGGTCTAAGTGTCGATCCGGGGGCGTAAACTTCTGAAAGATGTTATGGAAATATGCACAAGGGATGCAAGTCACGAGGTGAGTGGGGATAAAAATTCATTTAAAAAATCAATCAATTACCTAAGTTGAAAATTAGATTTTTTTTTGTTCTGCTTGTGACAAGAATTGCGATAGAAATTGTAACTGGTTTTGTAGTATTTCTATGATAGGAATAACATCAATTGCGATAGGAACTATGCAGAAATTATGACAATAAATTTTGAGATAGAAAATAAATAAATATCAATCACAAAAATCATAGCAATTAATTTTGCAACATGGAAATAAGAATCAAATAAATAATACACGTAGGTTATTAACACATGTCAAATGCAAAAACATAACAATGCAAAATGTAATCTATTGAAATCATAGCACACAAAAATATACCTTGTAGAAAATAAAATATTTACATTCTATCGGTAGTTGAAGAGTGGGCGCCCTACCTCCCAATCAACCGATGAAGATGAAGCTTATAGAATTTCTAAAAATGACTTCAAAACATTTCTCTCAATAATGATACCAAATGTATTTCCTCTCCTCAAATTTGATATTACATGGCATATATATAAGTAGAGCCTATAACTGCTATTATATAAAGTAGTATAGAACTGCTTAATTTGGCCTATGACCAAAAATCTATAGAGTAATGTTTCACGTGAAACCTATGGCCGCTAGCCACAAATTAAAATAGTCTTGTTATAATAGAAGGAAAAAATAGGAAATGGAAATATTTAGATTTTCTCCTCCACACAGTTAGCAAGTGTAACTATTATCGTAGATTATTCTCCTTGGGTATAAAATAGAAATGATGAATGATTAAAGAGCCTATCATGGAATGAATCCATGTGGCTACTTAATACAAACAAAAATTCCAACAAAAATATCTCCTTGATAGTCCTAACAACATAAAGCATGTGTCAAACCCAATAAATAGGTGTGAAAGAGCTGAAGGAAGTCTGCCATTCATTAAAATGGTGCATAGTTAGTATCAAAGGGTGAAAATTGGAGTCAGCCATGTAGAAGGGTAAACTACAATAGTAGGCACAAGCCATATTACTGTGAAAAAAGGTGACAAGAAGGTTTATGTGAATAATGTGATAGGAAATTTGTGTTCTTCTTATCATTCAATTAGCATGTTGCAATATATATTTTCTTAAGTTAAAATAACAATGTTTATTAGTAAAAATAATCAATAATTAATTTTCATATTTTTATCCCAAAACTATATTAAATACCACATATATATTTAATCACATGCAACATAAAGGTGGTAAAATGGTAGGATAAAGTATGGAAATGGAATATGAATATGGATATAAAAGCATACGAAAATGGCTAAAAGATGGCATAAAATGGAACGTGAATGGCTCTCATCAAGGGTACTATGGTTGTTTTGGTCATATAGATATAGTGTTTCCAACTTTCTTAAGTAGGATTTTAATACCACAAAATAGTCTAATGTATGTGCTCTCTAAAGTCTAAATACTTATAGATTGTAAAGAAAATAATATAAATAGGGATTCTAGCCTTGTTGAATATGTAATCAACTAACAATATTATAGCTAGTAGTGGCATAAGATGTTTGTGTAATTGTCATGTTATTAGTCCATGGCTAAGAAAAGTGTCTTGGACCTTAACCTCAATCTTGAAATTTAATTGTCATATTGTGAAGAGTTTCTAGTAGGCTTGGAATTAAGTGAAATATTATGTAGGATTATGATGTCATTATTTTAGAAATAATATCAATAAAAAATAGATATTGGGTATGTGCAGGATCATGATGGGCCAAAAAGTGGCGATATGTAAGCCATATGATGGCCCATGTGGCTGATGGCTTTTTTTTACCCAAAATTGATGAAACGAAAAGGGTTTTTAGAGGAGGTTATCAGCTTTCTACCAATATAAATTATTCTTTACTTTGAATTTAATAAATAATTATTATTCATTTTCTATTAGAATTACAAATAAAGTCCTGATTGATAGGCTGATTGAAAAACATCTATAACTTTCAAACGGTATCACATTTTTTGAATCGGAAACATGTGTCACATTCTATGCTTCGCATACTATAGGATTAAAAAAAAAATTGAATTTCATGAATTTTTGACCAAGTTAAGGTGGTTAGACAAACGAGATTTTATATTTTTTTAAAGTTGTAATAAAAAATTCCTAATTAATTATTTACTTGGAAAAAAATTATAAAAAAATATGCATCACATCGGGACATGAGTCCTCTACTTATATCTAAAAGATTATAAAAAAATATTATCATTTTATTGTGGTTAGGGTGGTCAGACAGACACCTACTTCTTATTTTTACCCTAAAATTTAAATACTACTACTTTAAAATTTTGAATTTTCACCAAATAGATTTTTTTTTTAAAATAAAGGTCTAGTAGTTTAGAAACTACATTCAATTTGCTACAGATTCTTTTTTTACATTTTTTTGAAATAATATAGATAACTTATTCCAATTTTTACGTCAAGTTGTCTAACTCTGATTTTCTATCTTTTTAGTGCCACTTAAGGGCATGTTTTTTCCATGATGATCCTGCACATACCCTATTACTCGAATCTTTCCTATGATTGGTATCATTGTGTCTTTTAAGTTAGTAAGTAATGAGTAAATAGATACTTGTAAATATTGAGAAGATACCAATATGTATCTAATTATGTGACCATTTGGAAAATTTTATTATGGTGTAAATAGGAATAAAAAATGCCTTTAATTCCATTTTATCCTCCTTTCTTAGAAATGCAATAATAAGAAATTCTATATAGTTTCTAGTATGGTATTTGGGTGTTAGAGAAAATCCTTTTGATGACTACAAGATACATATTGACCCATTTAGTATAAGAATGTCTATATTGAATCTATTATGTGAATTTCAAATGAAAGTATGATTTTGTGCTGAAAAGGTAATTTTGTATTGAGTAATAAGCTTAGCCCCTATGTTGATGAGATGAACATTGGAACATTTAATTTTTATTAACAATGAGGAAGTCTACGATGAAATATAGAGGTCCATATTTGAAGCTCCTCAATATAGGTTTACTATATTGTGAGCTTAGTTAAATGATTTTCTACCTACTATCAAGTGTTAATAATTGAGGGGAATTATTAATGAAACTTGGGTAATGGTAACCTATGTGTAGGTCTTTTGAGATCCACCTTGTATAGACACCTAAATATTCCCTAGGTCTATTCATCATCACTAAACCTATCACCTAATCCCCAATCGACTAATTTCATCACCTAGGCCAATGTCACATCACCTAGACCTAATTAACCTAGGACATATCCCTTTCACCTAAAGTCCATCACTTAGATTGAATAATAATATTATTTAATTTACCACCTTTACCATCTCATAAATAAATAAATAAATAGGTATTTCCACCTATTATCCACCTCACACATGTGGCTAAAATAATTAAATCATATTATTATTTAATTAAACCTATATTCCCTCACCACTTTCCAAGAATAATGGGGACCTAGGAACACTTGTCCTTGTGCTCCCATTATTCTCTCAACACATTCCAAAAACATTGGGCACCTAAGAAAATTTGTCCTTATGGTCCCCTTATTCTCTCAACACACTCTAAATTTATAGACTTTTTAGATGCACATGTCCCTAATTTCCCTCATGCTCACAACTACTTACTAAATTTGATTTAAATTAATCCTATCCATTCACATTATAGCTACCTTCTATCTTCACCATTCATCATCTCCTAAATCCTAGGGAATTCCTCTCAAACCATTCTCCACTTTTGATCTCATAATAAAATCTTGGCCATCTATTCCACATTCCCAAAATATATAAATTTAGGTATCCTCTCATCCAGATCAATTAATTATCACTCATGTTAAGTACATGTTGTCAAATTGGCCATCTTGAATAAAAGAGAACATTCACATTTCAATCCATTAAGGAGCAAATCAAACCACAATGGAGATTATGGTAATATTTCAAGTTAATTTTCATATTATTGTTATTTATTGAATCTCTTTTATGTGCTCTATCTAGAGGTTTTGCATGTTTCAAATAGGGATTTTATACATTTTATTTATTTCAATTATAAAATCTAGGCATTACACCTTGTACGTAGAACTACATGTGAATTCAATCCTGTTTGGAAATGGGTACGTAGGTAGTCCTTGGGTGAAGGATGCCCTTGTGACCTCAAATCCGTAGGGGGGTTAGGAGGGGATAACTTTAGGGTTTTGGGTTGTTCCTAACTTGTTTGACCTTCCCTCTTTAGTATACTTCAATTTGAGGCTAAAATGGGTATTAAATGGTTATGAAGGAATTAAGGATTTACCTGATATTATGTATTTAATACATAATATGCTTTTGAATAGTAATTTGAATAATTAAGGGATTTGACTGCTTTATATTTGGTATTTGATTAAATGTATATGTTAGGTAAAGGCAATCTTATGTTGGTTCAGTGCATTATGTGTTTGTGAAATTCCACTCCAAACCTAGAGGACTCCATGTATAGGCTCTTGAATCTATTGATTGTGATATACTCTTGTGTTTGTGATTCTAGTTGTGTAAGTCCTAAGCTAGAGATGACCCAAGTGTGAACCTCTGGGATATTTGAGAAATGATAGGTAGTCATTGGACCATGCCAATCATCAATGTCTGGGATAATGTTAGGGATTAGTCGACATTCACCTAGTTCATGGAGGTGAAGGTAGTTGGCTACCTTGGTTATTATATAGTAATGGTTGCACATGTAGTTATCCTACTGTGTGGGTAATGGTAACTGGAGCTAACCATTGTATCAGGAGGGTTTATTAGTTGTCTATTATAGCACGAGAGCGACTGATGCTAAGTGTTACTTGGGTTATGAAGAATATAGTTGATAATATCACTAAGGTCACAAGGTGGTGTACGTCGGAAGCTACTTCTTCTTGGGTCAACATACTTGTCATTGGTCGCCTATAGGTGTTCTGAAGTTGGAATCCACTAGGCTATGGTAGGTTCACTACTTGTGGAAATATTTGGGTTTTGGATGGAACCTCAATGTAGTATGGGATGCACAAAATTCTCTTTCCAATTGCTTGATGGTGCAAAAGACTAGGGGAAAAGAATGGACCCATAGTGTATTATATAATACATTGACATTTCTTTTCTATCCAAGATGCATTATGGAAAACTGTTAGTCAACCATTGTGGATGTCTCAATCATTCATTGTGTATATTTTAGTCATTCATTATGTAAATTTCCTCAAGTTTTGTACATTGTTACTGATGCCCTTGCCATTGATGACATCAAGTAGTATGGGCTGCTTGATTGTCATCATAGATGGTGGTGGATTGGGAAAAGGATAGGATCCATGGTGTAGGATGGGATGCATCAACTTTCCTTTTTCAAGTGGAATCTACTTATGGGCTTATATGTTTGTGAATTAATTAGTGGGATGATGTATGCAACAAGTTGTATCCATTTCCACTTAAGCATTTGTTCTTTATGTAAACATGTGATGTATATGTGGATTGTTCACATTGAATATTTGTGATGTATGCTAGAGCTAGTCACTAAGGTATATGTGATGTGTGTATGAGAAAATATTGCTTGTAATTATGATGTGTGTATGAGCTAGTCACTATTGTACTTGTTATATGTATGTGTCTGTCATTATTGTACTTGTGATATGATTATGAGCTAGTTATGGATGTACTTGTGATGTGTATGAGCTAGTCACCTTGTATATATACATGATGAATGCTTGAGATAGTCATTGTGTGTGTGATCTTGGGATTATGAAGTGATATGACCATTATGCGTAATTGAGTGCATTTATATACTAATGATTGGTCATGTTTGGTGTGGAACCAATACTTGATGGAATATTGTTATTGTTTTAAGATAATTGGACTAAGTTGATATCTTATGCTTAATAAGTAATCTTGGGTTAAAGGTGAGATCAAATATTTCATGCAAGAGGAGAGAATGGAATCCCTCTAACATTGGTGGGTGAACTATGAAGCCTCTAATTTTCTAAAGGGGGTACATAGGTAGGGTCATCATGAACCCTCAAGGTTTAGGTCTACGTCTAGAGATGATCCTAGCCTTGAGAGCTTACCACTTCTGTGTGTAGACATATAAATAGTGATGTTGAATTGACACCACCATAATCAACACTTCTAAACTAGATTAAATTGATAATTGCTATGATTTTATTTTTTTAAATATATAATGATCAAGGAGCAAATTTTAGAGTATTCGACCTTAAACCTAAACATTTTCTCATTTAACAACCTCACGACCAACCAAAACATCTAAGATGACAATGGAAAATTTTCCCCCAAAGAAGAGTCTAACACAAAAGCCATAGGTGGGTCCAAAGCATATTCCACTTCTAGGGATCCACTCAACAAAAACAAGCGTTATTGTTTTTGAAGAGATCCGCCGACAAACTTCCTTTTACGAATCATACTTCGTTTCACTCCTACATATTGATAATTGCGTCCTCTTTCGTGGTCTCCTCCTTTAGTGAGTATTTTTGTCTTTCACGGAATGGTAATTAAGTTTGATGAAGCCCATCAAATAACCGCAGTATACACATCGGTCGCCGTGCACTGAGGGTAGTTTGCGAGTCTCCATTAGCAATGGTTAATGAAGATGTAACCTTGTACCGTTTAGTGGGTGGCTTTTATTTTATGTTATTCAACCTCCCATGGATTTAGATAGACGGCAGAAGATTCAAGATAAAACAAACGCAAGATAAGGAAGTGTTTGTCAATCAGTTGTTACATTTCTTGTTGTATGAAGCACGGAAATCTGGAGATTACTTTGATGTGAAAGTAGATTATATGCCTGCAAATTGTTGTCTCCGTGAAGGAGGGGTTACAGTTGGGCAGAAAAAATAGCCGCGATCAGCGTTTACTTTGGCTTGAAGCTCATGTCATTCTTGCTCTTCCTAAACTTGCTGTAAAAGTGAAAGCTGAAGTAATTGAGAGCCGCAAATTAATCCACAATTGGAGGGTGTTAGTGATATGTAACAGTTGAGAAATTGGAGAGACGTAAAGATGTTGATGGCCCATTCGGCGCCACCAGAATATGAAAATGAATTCCAGCGGGTGTTTGTTGGAGTTGGAGGCGAGAGTAATAATATATAAAGTCCTCTGCCTCTGTCCCGGTGTCTGCAAAAGCAATGGCTCTGGCATTGGAATTTGAGAACTGTAATCCCAATTCGGATTGCCAAGCATTCTCTTTTTCTCTCTCTCAACATGTCACCAACAATGCAAATGCAACGAAGTATTTAGCCAAGGTTTTTGAGAGCTTTTCATCGCTCTCAGAGTCTTCAGAGGGCAATGAAAGTACCAGTAGTGGGAAGAGGGTGCGGAGGAGATGGCAGTTTCCTGCCCAAAATCAATGCAGCAGGTCCCTCTTTGATCAAACTATTTTCTAATTTCTTGCCAGTTGAAATCGTTTGCTCCAATTAATCAAGTGGGTGTTTGTGTTTAAGCAGTTGTGGAAGTACAGAGGCGTCCGGGAAGGGAGCCTGGGTAGTTGTCTTTTCTAAATCAGATATAATCTTGATCACCGTAAATCAGATATAATCTTGATCAACGTTGTTTCTGAATTAGATTGTGTGAGAGTCGATAAAAAATAAAAAGATTGATACAAATTATACTCACATAATCAAATTAAAAAACGACAGTAATCAAGATGATAGATTCTGAAAATCTAATCTTGTTTCTTGTGGTTTGCCTAGCAGAAAAAAATGTCTCCCATGAAAGAGGAGAGAAGGCTGACAAGAGAGTTGTAAAATCGACAAGCGTAAAGCCATTTGACCTCAAGACACAGGTAACGTACTTTTCTGGGTAGAGACTAACTGCCTTCAGTTGCATGCAAACATTCTTTAATGGGTAAAGGCTAAGTTTCATCGTTTCATTCTACATCTATTTTCTATCGTTTGGTTACTGTCGTTTTCCTGTTTTCTATTTGAGTAAAACTGATTATCTTTGTCTTGGTTCTCCCGGGAGCTTCTTCAGTTTTTTGAAGTTAACTGAGTTCCATGTTGGCAGATCGGTTTATACTGAACTATCATATGTCCATTATTGACAGAAACGAGATTGTCCCGTTACTTGGACGCTACTTAACCTGCTTTTATTTTTGGAGTGGTCTCTCCGAAAGTTTGTTGTTTAATTTTATATAAATTTTGGTTAATTATTTTTAAAAAAATTTATTATTTTTTTATAATAATGGAGTTGTTAGAGTTTAAGAATTGAAATTTTTGCTGTAAACAAATAGGGTTTGAAGATTAAGCAACAAAATTGGGACCACTAGTTGAAAAAAAATCTAAAAAATTTTGAGTGATTGTTAAATAAAATTAATTAGACAGTAACATGAGATTTTTGTATTAAATATTTTAGTGATAACAAATCATATTCTAAAGCACTCAATGTGTTGCTTTAGTTTCTTAACATATAACATATTTTTGTGGTATCTATGAATAGAAAAGGAAACTAAAAGGTGTCTATAACTTTGTATATTTTGTAGAGATTTTTTATTTTAAGTTGGTTGATGTTTCTCTTATTCATATTTTAAATACATCAAGAATATTGTAGTTGATATTTTTATAGGTTTAAGCCAAATATCATTTAAAGTGTTCACTAAAAGTATACATATCAATGATTTTAGAAGCTATTCATGATCTACAGCAAAGGGACCATTTGAAGGAGCAAGAGTTTATGAAAAAGCTACATGACATGCTTGTTCAAGAAGAGAAATGTCGTATCCCAATCGCACAAGACTTGTCATTGGCAACAGATGAACCACAGGTGCTCTCAATTTATATCTTTTGAAAAATGTAATCTAAGAGATCAAACACACCCTTTCATGATTGTCTATGTTAATGACAATAAGTCAATCTTGTTTATTACTTTGGAAACTAACAGACATTGCTAAAGCCACCAAGAAGAGGAAACACAAAGCCTTTAGATGTAAAGCTTCATACTAAGACAAGACCAATTGGGCGAGCTAAATTTGATCAATTGGTAAAGCCTCTAGCTATACATTTGAAAAAAATAAGACCTACATTTAGTTGTTTATGCAATGTATGCTAGTTTATTTTTTATTGAATCTAGTTATTAAATATTTTTTTCATATTAATGAGTAAATATTATTAGACTACATGTGCATTAGTTGATTAAAAAATCTATTTTAGTACTTTATATGCTCTCACTAGTTTCTATTTCCTTACTTGTGTTAATGATATTTCATTTTTTTCTCCTTAAGGTCCTTATATGCAAGATCAATTCCACAAAAATGCTTTGATGATTTCTTATGAAGTTGGCATCACCATAGGGTTTCATTTTTTTATTTCTTTCAATTTATCTCTATATCTAACATATTTATTTTTTAAAGAATATATAACTGAGAGGATGTATGTTGTGGATGTTATGCTAAACTTGGTGGGTCACTTACTAGATTGCAGAAAAGAAAAATTATCTAGAGCAACGAAGGCTGGAAGAAGAGAGGATACAAAAGGTTTGTATATAAAAGTCCTCACTTCTTTTTTATTTTCTTTCTCTTAATTTTCCTTATTCATTTGTAGAGCATTTTGATTATGATAAATTTAATAGGAACTTGAAATGGAAGAAGTTAAGAGAATGAGGGAAGAAATTATTCCTCGAGCTCAAATGATGCCTTTCTTTGACCGACCTTTCGTTCAACAAAGGTTTGTTCCCAATTTTTTGTAGAGATTTTAAAATACATATTTAATTCTTATATTATTATTTTAATTTTTTTGGGGGATTGTGTATTCAACAGGTCCACCAAGCCTCTTACATGCCCAAAGGAGACAAAATTCCACACAACTTTTAGCAAAAGGGCCAATTGGGGCTTATGCATGTGAAATATATCATAGGACGACATACAATGACAAATCATTACATATGGTTGATAAGAATGCAACTATAGGTAGCTTTGATACTAATTCTAGAGGTGTGTGAATCTTAATGAATATAGTCTAATAGGGATTTAGTGTCTTATGGCCATCCATTCCAAGAAAAAAGATATAATATAATCTTTTCCAAGTTTTATGTACAAATAAGTAATGTCTGAGAGAGAATGGAGTGGGGGTGAATAAGAGTTGATTACAGTTCTCCCATTATGTAATTTGGTGAAATATTATATCATTTTTAGGATATAACCAATTGACAAGTCAATAATTTTAGAATACAAATCCTTTTTTATTTTTTGTAAAATGGTAATTCAAAGTGGTTATACTCCAAGAAATATCTTGTTGATAATGCATGTGAGCATATTTATTAATTTTATTGAAATATATCAATGATTCTTCCAAAAAAAAAAAAAAATCCTATCAATATGAACTCTGGAAATCTAATGTCTCTAATGAATCTTCCAATTAAGCACATCAAATGGACTTGTTAGCATCAAAATTGAAGGATCCTATATTATATTAGCATGAGGTTCATAAATTATAAAGAGAAAGAGAGGAAATTTTATTAGGATCTTGCAATATTCTACCATCCACTATTCTACTTAGGCTATGCCATAATATATATTTGATTAGCATTTACACCTTAATTATAAATATGTAAAATTTAAATTTTTATTTATTTTTATATCTTATTCTTAGAAAATAATCCAAAATAAGAATGAAAGTATTAGTTAATATTAATATGTTTTTCCTTCCCAAATAATAGTTAAAGGATTCTTAAAATCATTCAAAGATAAAATAGAACACTTAAATAGTACTTAAGTATCACATATATCCAAAGAACATAGGGTAATCTCATGTTAATGTAATTTAGATGAAGAGAAAAAATTATAAATCATTGAATATTGACTATCATCAAATTAAGTTTATTAGGTATAAGGGTCTAACATAAATCTAGACATGGGGATAGTTTATTAGTAGGATATTTTAAGAATCTATTGATGATTGGTCTTTTATATTGAACTAACACATTATCCTTAAAGAAATCTTAAATCATGGTTCAATAATTTTATCATTATGAGCACAGGCTTTAGTTTGATTATTCATTTGAATAGGTTGATTAATGTATATAACCGATTAATATTGAGGTTGTGAATGGATACATTTTTCCAATAATAAAGGATGAACCAATTAATATAATTATCATGCTCAAAATTATAAATTATCTATTAATTCACTAAATATTATTCAAACTAAATTGTTGATTCAAGAGAAAATACATTTGCAGTGTAGAAAAATGTATCCCTTTGCATTTTCACACTTGATATGGGAAGAATTTATGATAAATTGGACTTAATTTCACCTTGATCTAGTGTTGTGAGGTGTTTTACACATCCACATTAGGTCTTGGGCCCTTTTGAAGCTAAATTAACTTAACTACGCCTTAATTTAATGCTGTAAAATATATTTATTTACATATTCATATTAAATTTAGGAGGCTTTCAAACTAAAGTGGACCTAATCTAGTGTTGTAATATGTTTTACACATTCACATGGGATTTAGGGCCCTTCTCAGCTAAACAAACTCAATTTTGCCTTAATTTAGTGTTGTAAAGTGTATTTATTTACCCTTTCAATTTGTATTTTGGCCCCCCTTGCATTTATAACCTTTAAATCATCATTAATAGGCCCCTATGACCCCATATTGTGCATCGCAAGGCATATTTCAATCAAAAACCTAACAAGATCAACATACAAGCTTAATTTCTTCACTCTGCAACACTTTAGGACTAGAAATAGCCCCTGTGGGACCCATTCACCACCTTGGGTGAATGAGTCCCGTCCAGATGGGGCTCATTTTCCTAAGATGGGGAATGAGTCCCATTTGGCCTATTTTTAAGGTTCTGAGCAAGAAAAGTGGGTTTTAATTCAAATTTCTTCCATGTCGGTCTTGGGGATCAAATTAACGGTCATTTGAGTGGATTGCCTATATAAATGAGATCTAAAATCATTATTTCATCATACATTCATGTCATCGAGTCAAGGATTCAAGAGTTAAGCATTCCAAGTATTTACAAGGTCGTCAAGGTAGCTTTCAAGATCAGTTTTAAACCATTCAAGGGTAGAAGTCTCCATCAATTATTGCAACAATTCAAGATCCATCATCATGTCAAGCATATCAAGAATCAAGCATGTAATTGAGCTAGTGTTTTGATGCAACACTGTTCTACTCCTATTGTCAAGATCAAGATCTACATCCTTCATGGCCATTTCATGATTGAGTTCCAAATTTACAAGACATCATCTACAAGGCATCATTCAAGGTAGTAGTGTTCATATTGAATATTCTATGTTGGGTATTTGTAGGATCATCATGGAAAAATAGACCCTTAAGTGGCGATGAAAATTCAAAAAATCAGAGTTAGGCAACTTGACGTAAAAATTTGAATAAGTTATCTATATTATTTCAAAAATATGTAAGAATAGAATCTATAGAAAATTGAATGTAGTTTCTAAACTAATAGGTTTATTTTTTTTTAAAATCTATTTGGTGAAAATTTAAAATTTCAATACAGTAGTACTTAAATTTCAGGGGAAAAAAAGAAGTAGGTGTCTGTTTGACCATGCTAACCATAATGAAACGATAATATTTTTTTATAAGATTTTAGATATAAGTAGATGACTCATGTCTCGATGTGATGCATATTTTTTGTAATTGTTTTCTAAGTAAATAATTAATTATGATTTTTATTACAAAGTTTTTAAAAAATATAAAAACTTGTATGTCTGACCACCTTAACTTGGTCAAAAATTCATGAAATTCATTTTTTTTAATCCTATAGTATGTGAAGCATAGAATGTGATGCATGTTTTAGATTAAAAAAATATAATACCATTTGAAGGCTATAGATTTTTGTCAATCAGCCTATCAATCAAGACTTTAGTCACATAATTCAAATAGAAAATGAATAATAATTATTTATTAAATTCAAAGTAAAGCATAATTAATATTGGTGGAAAGTTGAGAATCTCCTTTAAAAACCCTTTTTGTTTCATCAATTTTGGGTAAAAAAAAGTCGTAAGCCACATGGGCCATCATATCACTTACATATCACCACTTTTTGGCCCATCATGATCCCGCACATACCCTATTTCATGTTTCATGTCCTTGTTTCATTGTTTCATCATTTGGTTTAATTATCTAAAAGGGGGTTGACCAAGGCAAACCCCCATTCCCTAGTTCAATCAACACTTTTTGCTCTCTTGCTTTGTGTAATTGTAGATCTAGGTGCCTTGAAGACTTGAGGATCATTGATTATTAGGTTTCAAGCTTGTTGGAGTTGTCTCCCCCATTTACAAGGTCATAATCTTCACTAAAAGGTCATCTACAACCTTGAAATCAGAGTTTCAAATCTGGGAACCTAGAGGAACAGATTGAGTAGACTAAGAGGTGTAGATCAGAACATTGAATTTCTAGAAAAGACAAACTGGTCCCACTATAGGTGGTTTTTAGAGATCTTTTTAGATTTGGATACCCATTTACCTCAAACCTACTCCTGTGCACAAATTCAAAACTGGGACTGATTCGCCCAAAATGGTGAATGAGTCTCAATAGGTCAAAAATTCATGTTTTTCAAAATTTCAGAGTTGTTTCCAGTCATCATCAAGTTTCTAGGTGCACACTTTCTATTTTTATAGTTTTCTGTTGCATTTGATTCATCTTTCTAGGTCATTTAGAGTTAGTTTGCATTCAACTAGGGTTTTTCATTTCATCTTGCATTTCGTTGTCTTTTCCAAGTTTAAACTTGGTGGTGAACCCCTCGTTAGATCTCATTCAACCTTTAATACAACCCTCTTGCATCATCTCTTTATTCTTTGCAAAGATATCTCAAGGGTTTATTCTTGAGTGAAGTGTGTGAAGATTTGCCCCTTTCCTTTCAGGTCCAAAACCTTAGAGGTGAAAGAAAAGAGAACACCAATTTTCACCTTTTCATTTTGGTGAAATTGCATATAGAGCATCATAATTTTGATTTGACATGCATTTACATCCTACATTTGGTTTATTGGATACCCTTCCACTGGATCAAAAAGGGATTTCTGATAAGGACTAGGAGTCAGGAAAAGAAAATGAAAGTCAAGAAGATACTGATAGAGAAGATGTCAACTCCTATAACAAGAAGAAGAAAAAGAAAAACCAATAGCAGAGTACACCGAAAGGAGTCTCTACTAGAACTAGAGCTAAGGTAGACTACGGAGCCACAAAGAGTATTCAAGGAAGAAGATCTTCTTGATGGAACAAGGTGCATGGAAGCTTTTAGGACATAGCGAATGGTGTTCAGAAAACCATTCCCGAAATTTGCAAATTTTCCCTTGGTAAGATATGAAGATTATGTCATGGAATATAAGGGGGTTGAATAGCCTCCATAAGCAGGATGTGCTGCATAATTTTGTTAGGGATCACAAACTTGATATTTTACTTGTCCAGGAATCTAAAATGCCTAAAGAGAAAGTGGAAAATATTAAAATGTTTAAGTTTTTTGGGTTATAGGGAAATAGTTTTGAAGGTTCCTTAGAGGGAATTGTTACCTTTTGGAATTTGAATTTAATCAAAGGTGAACCGTTGTTCGAAAGCTCAAATCACATGGCCACCAGGTTTACTTATATTAGAGATAATTTTAGTTGGATCATGTCTAACATCTATGCCCCTAATGGGAAAGGGGCTAGAAAGACATTTTAGCAAGAGTTAGCGGCCTTTCCCAAGAAATTCATTAATGAAATATGGATTCTTATGGGGGACTATAATACCCCTCTTCAGGAAAATGAGAAGTTCGAAGGATCCTAAGTGAATATGGAAAGTAGAATGGACCTTTTGAACTTCATTAATAATTAGACATTGATTGATCTGGAGCTGCAAGGGGCTTCCTTTACTTGGTCAAATCGAAGAGTGGGTAAGGAGTTGATTAAAGTCATATTCGATAGGACTTGAATTTTTGATCAATGGTTTTTAAATTATTTATGTTCTTTAAAATCTCTCTCTAGGGTGGGCTCCGATCACTATCCTATTATTTTTTTGACAGATCCTATCTTGGCTAAGAGGAATTTCCCCTTTAGATTTGAACGCATGTGGCTTTCCCACCCTCAGATCCGTGAGGATTTGAGGAATTGGTGGAGTATCTCTGTTTCTGGGACTTCTATGTTCAGGATTGCCAAAAAACTGAGAGAAGTCAAAAACAAGATTAGAATATGGAACAAATAATCCTTTGGTAACATCTTTAGTAAAAATTATGAGTTACAACTTGATCTGAAGGACATTCAAGAAAAATTCTAGTTGGAGGGATGCAATGCTAAGAACAGGGTGAAAGAAAATGAGCTACTTGTGAAGATGCATGATATAATAGCCAAAGAGGAGGATTTTTGGAGACAGGGATCTAGGGCTCTGTGGCTCTCAACTGGCAATAAAAATACTAGATATTTTCACATGTTCACTCTGAAACACAGGGCTTCTAATAGGATTACTCACATCAAGTACAATAGAGGCCCTTTTAAGAAGGATGATGATATAAGGAGACAACTTGTCCTTTTCTATAGTAATCTTACGTCAGCTAATGATGGAGTTAATCAAGAAATGCAAGATTATCTTTATGTGATCATCCCTAATCTTATTAAGGATGAAGTTAACAAAATGCTAACTTATATTTTGTCTAGAGAATAAATTAAGAGAGTTGTTTTATCCTTTGAAGGCAATAAGGCTCTAGGACCTGACGGATTCCCCATGTTCTTCTTTCAATGGTTTTGGGAGATTGTCGAAGAGGATGTGGTGAATGTTAAAGAATTATTTGGCTCGAGGAGCATCCTTAAGGAACTAAATGCTACCTTCCTGGTCCTCATCCCAAAGCGTCCAGGTACTATGGAATTTGAAGCCTTCAAGCCTATTAGCCTTTGCAATTCCTTCTACAAAATTATTTCTAAAGTTATGACCTCTAGGCTTTTGCTTGTGCTGCCTTCCTTGATTTCACCTCAGCAGAATGTCTTCATTCTTGGAAGGAAAATCCTTGACTCTATTATAATAGTCCATGAAAATGTTCATTCTCTCTCAGAGTCTAAGATCGAAGGTTTTCTTCTAAAGGTAGACATTTTGAAAGCCTATGATCATGTTACCTGGGACTTCTTACTCAGAATCATGAGAGCATTTGGTTTTAGCAATAGAGTCCTTCAAATGGTTAGCCAACTCATTTCTATTGCTTCTATATCTATATTAGTTAATAGGTCTAATTCAATTTTCTTTAAGAATTCAAGAGGTTTAAGGCAGGGAGATCCCATTTCTCCTATTCTATTTACTATTATGGTGGAATTCCTTGGGAGGAACTTGAAAAAAATCATTGATCAGGGATCCTTAGTGGGATTGAGGCCTTCTTCCAGTAATTTGGTTTTCTCCCACCAACAGTTTGTGGACAATACCATCTTGATGGGGAGATCTACCATGGTTGAAGCTAGGAATCTTAAAAATATTTTGGATGATTATGAGGGAGCATCAAGTTAGATGGTTAATAGACATAAAAGCTCTTTATTCTTCTCCAACACTCTAGATCCAAGGCAGAATAAGATTGCTAGAATTTTTGGATGCAGAGTGGATTCTTTACCATCAATTTATCTTGGGCTGCCTTTGGGTCTGAAGCCTTCAGATTACTTTTGGAATTCATTTGTTGATAGATTCAAAAAATAGCTTGTTGGATGGAAAGGGGATCTTTGCAGTCAAGCTAGTAAGATTCAGCTACTCAAAGCTACTCTTCATAACCTACCTATCTATGCTTTAAGTCTTTTTAAGATCCCTTCCAAATATGCGAAGGCTATTGAAAAAATTCAAAAACACTTTCTATGGTCAAGTGTTGAAGAAAGAAAAATAATTCCTCTTATTGACTGGGATTCTATTTGTAGACCAAAAAACTTGGGAGGACCGAGTCTTAGAAATATTAGAACGATGAATATAGCTCTTCTTACTATGAAAATTTGGAGAATTTTCTCATCAAATGGAGAATGGAATAGTATCTTAAAGAGAAAATATATGGAAAATATTTTCTCTCTTAAGTCTTTGCTCGAGTCTCTTAAGTATTTTCTCAATTCTCTTAATTCTTTGCTCGAGTCTCAATTTCGCTTATTAAGAGAGTAAGATGGAGGGTGTGGTCTACTCAAACTATGACCTCAAGATGGCTAAATACCGGGAAATCAAAAGAGATGTGTCCAAGGCCTCAAAACCAGCAAAAAAGAACTGTGAAGGTGTGATTTGGTATCATCCTCCTAGGGATTGGATAAAATCCAATTTTGATGGGGTGGTGAAGGGAAATATGAGGAAGGCTGGGAGTGGAGGTGTGATAAGGGATCATAATGGCATGTTCGTTGCGGCAGTGACTATTTCCTTAGGAATACAGACTAATCACTTAGCCGAAGCCATTGGAGCTTTCTAGGTTATTAACATGGCTAATAGAATGAACTTCAAAAATATATGGATTAACGGTGACTCTGAAAACATCATTGATTGTCTCCTAGGTAAGTCCCCCCTTCATGGACCATTAAATTTTGGATGGATGAAGCTATGGCTACTTTATCCAAATTCGACAAAGTGAGAATATCCCATGTCTATAGGGAACCTAATAGTGTGGCTGACTATTTTGCTAGTGAGGGGAGTAGACAAAATGGGCAAGTGACGTGGTAGAATTGTAATGAGTTGGGTGCCAATGTCAAAGCCTTGATCGAATATGATATCACCCATGGGAAATTCGCCACATTTAATGATGATTAAAAATAATGAAGCCAAGTACCACAACATCATTCGATACTATGGTGAAGTCATAATTATTTTAACAGATGGTAAGAGGTGGCATGTTTTATTGGTGCTTTGGGTCTTCTACAGGCTCTATGGTCTATTATTTTGTGGTGTTAACTTCCGGAAGAAGATTATTGCAGCCATGAGAGGAAGCAAAAAAAGGGTGGAGCCGACGGGCTATGTGAAGAATAAGAAAAATTTGAAGGTCTGGAAGCAAATTGAGTGAGGAGGGCTACAACCTTTTATTGATAAGATCTATGGTCCTAACCCTAAGATAAACGAGTATTTTGCTGAACACTAGAAGAATGGTGAAATTATCTCCTAGGGGAGGAAGGCTAAGGTGGATGCGATTCTTATTGGGGAAATCATAGGTCTTTCGATTCAAGGAGTGAAGTTTTATCATGACAGAAAGTTCTCAGATGAAGCTGTTATCAGTTTCCCCAAATTTGAGGAGGAAAGAAAGAAGCTAGTCAAAATCTCCAACAATTACTTTGATGTCGGGAAGATCAAGAAGATTTGGCAGGAGGTGCTTAGAATTCTTATGGAGTACATCATGTTGGACGATAGATTTACCAAAGTCTATGGTTACCATTTCGTCCTTCTCAATCATTTTTGACATAAGGTAAGGGTCTCTTTTCCTCATTACTTGCTATGTTCCTTGAATAATAGTATTGAGGAAGACAAAAAAAACCCTAAGAATAATTTGGTCCTACATTCTGGCCTATTTCGGCTTATCCATGAGCATTTTAAAAATATGTCGGCCTTGTCTAACCTTGTTTCAGCCTCTGCCTTGGAAGGATATGACACTGAGTCTAGCACGTCTAAGGGAAAATATGACTCAGACACTGAGTGGGCTAAGGAAGACACTCCCCCTCCCAGTAAGAAAAAGAAGAAAACCCTTTAGGGTAAACCCTTGAACAAAAAAGACTGCCCTGTGAATACCCCCATTGGTACTTCTCAAGTGAAGAATTTGAAGATGAAGGAGCCCCCTATTAATAAGTTGGTTTCTTATTCTGTAGATTCTTTGGATGAGAAATTTGCTTCTCCCAAAGCCACCAAGGACTCTTTTACCTCTTATCCTGCCACCGATAGGGAGATCATACCCAAATTCCCTTGTGACCTTAACCCTGATGACCACTACTTCAAGTTGTACCAAGAATTTCCTGATGATATTCTGTCTATTGCCAAAAATGGTGTTGTTGACTATTTCAGAATCATGAAATAGGTTATTCGTGAGATAAAGGACATCAATTTAAAAAATAGGGTGGTCACTAGCAAGCTGGAGGTGATGGAAGGTAAAGTGGCTTCCTGAAATTCTACTGAGGTTTTATGGACTGTGGAAGAGAATATGGCAATTGTTGAATGCTTTCAAAGAATGGTTGAACTCACAGAAAATATGAAGAAGGACAACAAGAACAAGGTTAAGCACCTAGAAAAGGAAATTAACAGGATCAAGGATACTATGAAAACCATCATGGAGCATAACCATAGAGTTGTGAAACATAACGCTACAATCCTGAGCACTATGGTGGAGAAAATGGAAAATACCCAACAAAGGTCACTGGTTGTGGATTTGGAATTTGACAAGAATAAAATTAAGCAAGAGGATTCTGGACCCTCGAAGAGGACAAGAGCCAACTTGAAGAGAAAAGTTGATTCTTTGCCTCTGGAGATTCAAGACCTAAAGAAGGTGACCTAGGAAATGTGCAACCTTGAAGTTGAGGTTGTTGAGACTTTAAAGTCTCTTGGTTAGCTTTGGTTGTGCTTGTTGTTGGCTTTTTGCTGGCTCTTGGCTGGTGGTTGTTGTCCTTTTATGCTATTTTTTTGTTTCACATCCTTCCTTTTTTTGGTTGCTCTGATGGTTTATTATTATTTTTCTTGTAAACTCTATGGTTTCGGGTCCTTGTAAAGCCCATTTTTTCCTCTATCAAAAACATTGCATTAGGATTTGCATTGGTTAATTCACATTCTAGGGTTTCAAATTTTGCATTATTGACAGATCATATAGCTTGCATTTTTGCATTTAATTTCATTGAAAATCATTCAAAATTTGCATTTTCATTTAGTCTTTAGGTCATACAACATAAAAAGCATAAAGAACAATTGAAAATTTCTAAAATTTTGAAAAAAGCCCTAATTGGGACTCATTCGCCCCTTTGGGTGAATCATTTCCATTCCAGATTTTAAACTACCTTTTAAAGAATTAAAAACCTCATTTATGTGCTTCTTAAGCTTGCTGGTAACATATAGTATAAGTCTGGAAAGCTTTAGGAACATCTATTTTATGCATCTAGGTCAAAACATCCATGTAGTGAAGTCATTTTTAAAGTATTTCACAAATCATTTCAACATCTAAAGTTTCATATTTGTAGGAAATTTGTTTAAATTTTAGAAACATTGCATAGTCTAGATAGATTACTTTTCCATGTTAGCATGTGTTATTTTCAAGCATTTAGTGTTTCTATAATATCAAATGGCTTGTATGATTCTATTTTCTCTACTCATGGGCATAATATAGGCAAGCAAAGTAAAACCTTTAATAAGCATGTTGGATACCCTCCTAGTATCTACCGGATTTGTAAGAATGTCATAACACAAGAGGACGCATGAAAGTGTAGACAATCATAACAATCATACTTGTTCTTCTCCCAATACCTCCCTATTAGTGATGAAGGTATCTTGGTGAAAGAAGATACAAGCATTGAGATTCTTGATTTTCCCTCTCCTCCTCCCCCTTTGGAATATATTAGAAAACAAGAAGATGAGATCATACAAACATTTCTAAATATCACCTTACCTAGTCTCCATTAATCCCTTGCTTGTGAGAATGTTTTAGCGAAAGAGGATAATATCATAAATAGAGATGACAATAAAAATTCTACTTTTCCTAATATCAATCCTTCATGCAAAATGGATAGGTTAGTGTTAGAGGATGCACCTATTGAAATTCATGAGAATCTTGTTCCTCCTTTCCCTAATTATCCTACCAAATGTTTGGAAAGATCTATTTGGAAAGCATGAAAATCATAGTTGTCCTTCTCTTGATGCCCCCCCTATTTTTTATGAAGCTACTTCACAAAATATAACCATAGATTGTGATGAACATCTTACAGGCTCTCCTACTAGGGTACATAGCATGGCACAAGAGAATGAGACTTTAGAGAAAATGAAATATCAAATAGAGCCTTCTCCTAATGTCCCCACTATTGATAAACAAGAAAATCCAAGCATTGATAACTCTCTTACTTGCAATGAAGTCATTTTGGAGGAACCAAACCTTGAGTTCCAAGAAAATTTGGTTTGTAGTTCTCCTAAAAACTCTCCTCCTAGGGAAGATATCATGGTGCAAGAAAAGGAAAATTTTGACAATAATGGTATTATTCCCTTAGATGAAGATGATGAAGTAGTATTAGACTCCCCCTCACTAAGGGATGTTAATATTATTCAACCTCAACTCATCCTTTACCCCACTTCACATAAACCACAAACTCAAAACAAACCCGAATTCACCCTCTACCAATCTAAGAATAGTTTTTCGCAATAACCGAGTCATAAGAACATTTATCATACATATAACACTAGAAACAATATGTAACCAAGACAACCAGCCCCAAAAAAATTACCTTTTCCTAATCTTATCTTACCTGGTCCTCCTCATTTAACTTTTCATAGTGGGAAGGAGTATGATCTTGCTGAAAAACTTAAGAATACTCCTGCAAAGATATCCTTATGGGACCTAATTCAAAATTCACCTAATTATCACACTATGCTTCAAACAACCTCACAACAAGTTTCTATCCCTTCTAATGTGTAATAAAATGTCATAGCGACCATGATTCAAGGAATAAATGTTGACATTGTTATCCACCAAAGGGAACTCCCCACTTTGAAAGTGTAAAAAAAAAAATGATGTTTGAACATGGTATTAGTTCAATATAAAAGAAAAGTGATAAAGAGAACCCTTTTGGATAACAGCTCCACCCTTAATGTGTGTAGTGTAACTCTTTCGGATAGGCTTGGCATTGAAAAATCAAAAATTCAACCTGATGCTTTATCTATTAAGGGATTTGACAATATAGGGAAAAAACCGCTTGGTGTAATTACTTAACCTATTACAACTAGAAAGGCCACATTGGAAACACTGATCCATGTTATGCCTCACAATATTTCATATAATATCCTTCTCAAAAGGACATGGATTCATACAATGAATGGGGTGCCTTCTACTCTTCACTGTAAAATGAAATACATCTACAACAAAAAATTGTACATACTCAAAGTAGACCCTAACCTAAATAGTTGTTTAAACATTGAGAAAAATAAGGAGAAACCTTTAGCAACATTGACACCAACTACACAAGTGGAACTTGTGCAAAAAAAAAATATAAAAACATATCGAGGAAATCATGAAGCTATTAGAAGATGATTGGGGTTCTTTAGATTTTGAACAAACATTCATGGGAGAATACAAGATCATAAACAAAGATTCAGAAAAAGGAAAAGAAAAAATGGTAATGTCAACACAAAATTCGGAAGACCCTTCGGAAGCATCCACCTCAACCACCTTAGAACAAAAGACAAAATATTACACAAAAAAAATTGATTAACTCAATAATGAGAAACCACCAGATCTAAAAGAAATGAAAAATCTTTATGGAAAAGGCTATGAGATTATGAAACAACTTGGATATAATGGAAAAGGATATGGTACTAGAGAACAAGGTATCCATAATCCTATACAGCCTAACACATAAGAAATGACTCATGGTCTTAGTTATTGTCCTTTGATAGAAATAAACAAAAATTCACTCAATATCAACACTCTTACAAAATATTATTTTAAGCTTACTTTAAAAGTAGTGCATCTTGAACTGATAAATACTAGTGGCCTTGAGTGTTATACTTTGCAAGAAAATGAAAGAAACAAAGAAATCTTCGCTTAATTTCAATGTCATCACACAAAAAAATAATGATTTAAATTCATTAGATTTAACACCCTCCTGTAAAGGAGAGAAAAAAATCTCACAATCTAAAGAATCTTGTGTAAGTATGACATCTTGTACTAAGCAAGAGATATCTTTGTCACAAAATAAAGGAACATCTTTTATTGATCAAGAGAGTATCTTGGCGAGACTAGTCCAAGATTGTTTGATATCCCTTCCTCCAAGAACACGAAATAAATTTTACTACAAACATTAATTTTGCACCTATCATAGAGTTCATGGTCATTCTACTAATGAATGTAAGGCTTCAAGTAACAAAATTCAACATCTCAAGGATCATGGTGCTCTTCCTTATGTTGAAGCACCTAGTTCTTTTAACTAATACTTATCTTCATCCTATTCAACTTATCCTTGTCGTACACTAAGTGGGGGAAAGGGGTTAGTTAGCCTCCTCCAGGTATGTCACTTGTCATTGTCTTTTTTGGCTATTTGATCACCTTTCATGTATATATAAGAGAAAGCTTGGGATGTGGACAACATGCCTTAAGTTGGATCGCATGTGACATACTTATTCATGATGTAGCTTATTGGAAACACATGACTTGGCATAGGGTTTTCCAAATAATCTCTCACGTCCTCTTCTAATTTAAAGAAATTTCTCACAGCAATGGTGTTAGAAACCACTTTAAAGTGGGGGCATACATCGACAAATTTTTCACTACGTGATTTTCTTTTTTCTTGCGATGTTTCACTATGCTTTAATTTTTACAGTACAAGTGGATAGTGAAGGCTGCATAGTTACCTTTACAGACAAACTCTGGAAGGTCACTAAAGGTACATTAGTAGTAGCTAAGGGTGAAAAGGTAGGAACATTGTTTTTGTGTAGTAGTAATACTTATTCTACCTTGGTTGCTGCCACCCAACACAGGGATAGAAGGAAACAATACGAAGGATGGATTATGGATGATCAGAAGAAGGAAGGTCAAAACAAAGCATTGATCGATGGGAGGACAGAAGGATGGAGGGAAGGAGGAGAGAGAATAAGGATTATTAGATATCTAAACTCAATAGGAATGTTACGTATGGATTTCACTTCAATAATTTCCAAACAACCAATATTCTTTCTTTACGAGCTTAGGGCTCATGCGGTGAGATACTATGGATAGAATTATAGAAAAAACAAGACCTTCAAGATGTTATTTAAGTGGTCATTCGATCCAATGAAAATTATGGCACCATAGAGTTGGCCACATGAGTGAGAAAGGGTTGAAGATCCTTCACTCTAGAAAGTTACCACCAGGTCTAAAGCAGATTGACTTAGAGTTCTGTGAAATTGTGTTTATGGAAAATAAAAAAGAGTGATTTATCAAAGTTGAAAAAAAGAAGAAGAGTGAGAAATTAGAGCTTGTGCATTCAGATGCATGGGGACCATCTCAGGTATCTTCTCTTGGTGGATCTTATTATTATGTTACTTTTATTGATGATGCAAAAAAGTAAAACATGGGTGTATTTCCTAAAACAAAAATCAGAAGTGTTTGAAACTTTTAAAAAGTGGAAAGCTTTGGTTGAGAATGAGATAAGAAAAAAGTTGAAGTGTCTCAGATCTGATAATGGAGGTGAGTATTACAGCAACGAATTTGAAAATTTTTATTCATACAATGGAATCCATAGGCAGAAAATGGTTCCTGGAACCTCACAAGAAAATGGTGGGTCTAAGAGGATGAATAGGACCATTATAGAGTGTGCAAGGAGCATGAGATTGCATGTTGAACTACCCTTAAAATTTTGGGAAAATGTTGTACATACCGCTATTTATTTAATAAATAGGGGATCTCAAATCCTTTGGATGGTGCCATTCCAAAGGAGGCATGGATGGATAAATAGGTAAACTATTCATTTCTGAAAACCTTTGGTTGTGAAGATTTTTTCCATGTTGATATTGAAAATAGAACCAAGCTTGAGGCTAAGTCTAAAAAATGTACCTTCATTGGATATGGAGTAGATGAATTTGGTTATCGGTTATGGGATTATGAGAATCCTAAAATCATTAGGGGTAGAGATGCTATATTCAATGAGAAGGTCATGTATAAGGATCAGCTATAAGAAAAGAAGCATGAACATGCCAAAAAGGAATATGTGGTGTTGGATAAGATTCTAAAAAATAAAACTCCTATGGTAACTGATGCTTAGCAACAAAAATTTATCCCACAAACTCCTACAAGTGTTAGACATTCTACAAGGATAACTAGACCTATAGAAAGATTCTCTCCATTATTATATTCTATTTTGTTAAATGATTCTAGTGAACCTGAAGGTTACAAAGAAGCAATGTAGGTAGATACCAAAAAAAAATGAGAGCTAGGCATGAAAGATGAAATGGATTCCTTGCTACAAAATCAAACTTGGGACTTAGTCCAATTACCTACAGGTAAAAGAGCTTTGCAAAATAAATGGGTTTATAGGTTGAAGGAAGAAGATGGAGGCAAGAAAATATATAAGGCCAGACTTGTGGTAAAAAAAAATTCATAGAAAAGAAGTATAGAATTTGATGAAATATTTTCTCCGGTTGTAAAGATAACTTCTATTAGAACTATTCTAAGTCTTGTGGCTACAAAATATTTGCATCTTGAAAAGTTAGATGTGAAAACAATATTTCTCCATGGGGATTTGGAAGAGGAAATGTACATGGAGCAACCATAGGGATATGAGGTCAAGGGTAAGGAGGAATTTGTGTGTACGTTAAAAAAGAGTTTGTGAGGCCTGAAGCAAGCACCTCAGCAATGGTATTTGAAATTCGATAGTTTTATGTCTGAACAAGGTTACAAAAGATGTCATTCTGATTATTGTGATTATTTTATGAAATTGGATAATGGCATCTAGATATTATCATGTTGGTTTATGTTGATGGCATGCTTGGTGTTGGGTCTAACATGCAACATATTAATGAACTTAAGCAAGAATTAACAAATTCATTTACTATGAAGGATTTTTGTGTAGCAAAAAAAATCCTTGGTATGAGGATTACACGAGATAGGACAAACATAAAATTATTTTTGTCTCAAAATGAGTATGTAGAGAAGGTTTTGAAAAGGTTTAACATGCAGAACACAAAAGTAGTGTAGCCTAGTCATTTTAAGTTAGCTAAGGAGATATTTCCATAGACACAAGAGGAGGAAGACAAAATGTCTAAGATACCATATGCATTAGAAGTCACTAACTTTATGTATGCAATGGTATGCACAAGGCCAAACATTGCACATGATGTGGGAGTTGTGAGTAGGTATATCAGAAATTAGGGAATGGAACATTGGAATGTGGTAAAATGGATTTGTCAATATTTGAGTGGTATTACTTTAAAGAAACTATGTTTTGGAGGAACAAATTTTACTCTAAAAGGATATGTTGACTCTGATTTTGTGGGTGATATTGATAGTAGGAGGAGTACTAAAAGGTATGATTTTACCATAGGAGGTACTATAGTTAGTTGGATTTCAAGACTGCAAAAGGTTGTTTCACTTTCAACCATTGAATCTGAGTACGTTGCTACTACGAAAGCTAGCAAAGAGATGATTTGGTTACAAAGTTTTCTAAAGGAATTGGGAAAATAACAAGAATACATCCATTTGTAAATTGATAGCCAAAGTTCCATTCATCTTGCTAAGAATTCAACTCTGCATTCAAAAACTAAGCATATATAGCTCAAATACCACTTCATCCAATCAGTTTTGAAGGATGGACAGTTAAAGATGGAGAAAATTCACACAAGTGAGAATACTATAGATATGTTCACAAAGGCGGTTACATGGAAGAAACTTATTTCTTCATCAATTTTCATTGCCCTTCATGCTTGATAATGGTGGATATAAGAAACCATCTAGACCTATAATCCAGTGGGAGTTGCAAGTGCAACGGTGTCATCCATGATCAGTCTCCAAGTGGGAGATTGTTTGGTGTGGATCTTGATTACTCTCCAAGTGGGAGATTGTTGATATGTGGCGACTAATCATGCAAATACTATACACTTGTAACATATCCTCATTGGTGTTCGGGTTCGGGCCAGGCCCTGAGCAACGGTTTGGGGTCAAGCTAGGCCTCAAGCAAGGGTTTAGGTTGGGTTGAGCCCTGAGCAAGGGTTTGTGGGTGGCAAGTCCTAATAGCGATTCATCATAACCAATGGGTAAACCCACAAAGGTGGTTTACAATTTGAGTGAGGAAGGAAAAGCTGTAAAAAATGACCCCATGCAAAAAAATTGGTTTTTGAGGTTCAAACGAACTTTTTCGTCCGAGCGAACCTAAAGAGGGTTCACTAGAACCCAAGTTCGAGAGAACCCATTAAATGAAATGTTCCACCATTCCCACAAAGAAACACAAAGAAAACCTTTTTTGAGCGGACCCCCCTTGGTTCGCCTGAACCCTCCTTTTCCCACCTTCTCACCCTCTAGCACCAAAAATCTCCAAAAATTTTCCCTTCAAAGCTCGGGTTGAGGATGAAAATGGAGGAGAATTCAAAGACCCAACTAGATGACGGTAATCCTTGAAACAACCTATCCAATGAATATAATTTAAATATGTTTTGGTTTTATTATGTATTTTTTTTTAGTTTTATTAAACATAGGTTTTTCACCAAAAATCAAGCTCTTTATTCTGCACATGTGGAAAAGTAGCATATTATCAAAAAATAATTTTGAAAATTATGAGTGTAGCAAATATTGAAATCCTTGATCCAACAAAAAAAATTGAATTTCAATACATACCAAAAAAGTTATGTTGTATACAGTCTGCCTATGTCTGAGTTGTAATCGGTTTGACTTTGAAACTTGATTAAGGTAAAAATATTCAATAAAACACTATGAAACCAATTAGAAGCACTAGATATCGTAGTTACAAATATAAATTTAAAAAATAGTTTTCAAAGGAGATGAAAAAAGAAGTGCAATCTAATTCCAAAATTTTTGAAAAAATAATATTTAGAATCTATAGATAAAATGTCACAAATCACTAGTTTGTATCATCTTCAAATTCCTCATAATTTAGCCGCTATAGGTGCCTGAAAGTGAAGATTTAACTTCAGAAAAAAAATATATCAGTGTCGAGTTTGGCCAAAAATTGTAAACTAGTATTGTGAGATCACCCCAACTTTAGGTAAGGCCTCCTTTTTATTCCTAAATTTTCAAAAAATTTAGGTAATCTGCCCTCAATTTCTACCCTCTTAGCAATCAGTACAAGAATGATCCCACTATTTTTCTTCCTTTTCTCCTTGGCAATACGAAAGATCTCCCTACCCATAGGAATTATGGCTCCATTTTCTTTTTTCTTTGATTTCTTGGTCTTTTATAAAGGCTCACTCCTGCAGGCTTCCTCCCCTTCTATGGTTTCCTTAGCAGTTAGCTCCCCTATATCCCTTGGAGACTCCTGACTTGAATGTGTTGCAAAAGCACTGAGGCTTGCCACTTTTCTAAGCTTATTGTTTGAGTCAATTGATATTTTTTTGGGTTTTGAGTCTTTCAACCCACTTTTTATTTGATCTATTTTGTTGTCTTGGATTTTTTTTCAAAATTCACGACACCACAATTCATCAAGTTATTAGCTGAGGAAATTTCCAAAGGGTTTTCGCCACTATTTTTTGTAATAGTGTTTCCAATTTATCCTAAAGGATATTTTTATATATCTCTATTGATAACCTATTGAATGAAGGTGTTCTTATTTTGGCATTCATATTCATTGACCAATTTTCACCCAAGATGGTGATTCAGATTGGAAATTCTGATGGTTTACCCCATTATCTTCTTCTCGGTTTGAACCATCCTCATTGAGTAGCTCTTTGTCCCATGGTTCTTGTATTTAATTTCATATTCTTCCATTTCATAATTCTCTTTATTTTTGTTAATTGTTTTTCAAATGTAGTTTGTTTGATTCTTTCCATTACCAATTGTTGAGCATTCTACCTTTCATAAGTTTAAATTTCACCTACTTCCTCTATAGAAAGGTGGCCATTATTTTTTATTATCTTTGTTGTGAAAATTTGTCACATCTCATTTCCTTGCATAACTTAACTATTAAATTAAGAAAGTTAAATTATTAAGAAAGCTAAAAATATTCCTTATGAGCATTCAATGTTTGGGAAAATAAATAAATAATGGAAGCTATTTTGAGGAATGCAAATAGTTTAAAAATATAATTGTATAATTTATTATATATATAAATAGTAATATAAAAAGTGTATTATTATAATTAAATATTTAAAATATTTTACATAAAATAATTTTTAATTTGATTTGCGATATTATTATTAAATTAAATAAATAGAATTTAGTTATAAATTAAAAGTAAATGAATTAAGTTATTGAAACTAATTCTTAAGTTGTTTGAAAATAATTATTAAGCAATAATGAATTGTGTAAAACCAAAATTTGCATGTGGTTAAGGAATTAAATTGCATGTTACATGCATAGAGGTTGGATAATAGGCATACTCATGAAGAAAGAAGTGGAGGAGACATGTGGGAGGAGGTGAATGGGTTCACAATGTGTATGAGGTGTGGAGAATACAAAAAGAAAGGGAGTGGAGTTACAATAATAGGGGGAAGCCTGAGAGAAAAAAGAAGGAAAAATATGGAAGGTGTAGAAGGGGGGGAAGACCATGACGTCAGCCTCCAAATGAATTCAAACATATTTCCAATCGTCATATGATTTTTTGTGTGCTATTAGTAAAATCAAGGCACTAGGGAGTGGATTCAAGGTACTTCTGTCAGAAAAGGAAATTCTTGTTCAATCTGTTCCTACAAAATTAAATAAAGACCAGAGAGAAATTTTTGAAATGGCTCAAGGTTTTCAAACTAGCAACAACAAGTCTTTCATTTGAGGACCGGGTTGAAAGATATTTTTCATTATTTATCATTCTTCTTTTCCCTTGTAGAGAGGAAGAGTTTGAGACTCGATCCCAATTCTATTGTATTTTATGCTTTGATCAATATCCATAACAAGTATTAAAGCTCCCATCTTAGCATAAGAAGGGTCATCGATAGCAAGTAACTAATTGTGCTCATTTGTAGGTTATTTACTAAAGTGTTTTCAACTTTTCCATTTCGCAAACCCTCATTCTTTGTCTTACATGAGATAACATTCCTAGGAAGTCTTCTTTCAATATTTCACACACCTTGTGCTATCCTCATTAATGACATACAAACTTGCACTGTGTTGCCAAAAACAAAATCCCTTAACTAGATAGCTTTTTAAGTCCATGAGATGCTTCACCCATTCTTGCAGATCATTTTGATTTGTTTCACCTACAAATGTTAGGAATTATTTCACGTATCATACCAATTGTTTTTGGGAATTTTTGAGAGGGGTACCTGTTGAGTCCTTTCCTTTCGTTATAGCATTAAGGTTGGACTTTTTGGAATGTGAAAATGCATGGTACATTGTTTTGAACACCCGAAATACTAATACAAAGTAAATCAGTATTTGTTTAAACCACTTCAAAATTTAGACATTCAATCCTCATAGAATAATCAATTTGTAGTAATGAAAGAGGGTGTGACAACAATCAACATCTCATAACATATGAACACCAGATTTTTACATGGAAAACCCAAAATGGGGAAACCATGGTGAGGATTAGCTCACAACATATTATAACTGGTTATAGTGTATTATAGATGTGCTCACTACAGGTGGACTCGTTGCTCACTGAAAGAAGAGATAGATAGAAGAGATTATCACACATAACCAATTTTTGAACTGTTACAATTGCATCTAACATATGCATGAATTATAGTTTCAATGAAGCTCAAAATACAAACTTAACACACTCCATATTGATCTAACTCAATACACTACTTTGATCTGCATTTTCTCTATATTCGCACAATTCACATCCACAAACTCTTTTCACACATCACTACACATAAAATACCAAAAAGAATCCTTCATATATATCGTCTTCACCTACAACATCAATTAGGCTGGCCTAATTAGATGTAATTAGCAAAATGTAACTTGTCGGCTCAAGAACCATTCATACACACTGCACGCCAAGATTCAAAACTCATAATATTTTGAGATAGGTTGGCACAAACCTAAAATATCGCCCACATAATGGATCATAATGTGTCCAACCTTTGCAATACACCCAACTCATTAGGTCGACACTTGTAATGACCTAATTATAAACTTTGTCATTTTACACCCACATTTAGACACGTGGACCTCGAAAATCTATACCATCTATAATATACACACTACTAACACATATCAACCTTTCCATAGAACCACAAAGATTGAATCCAATCCATGAAAAAGTGTGGATTCATCAAAACATATGAACTAAATCGGAAAATGCCTATAACTGCTAGTCTAAACTTTTGTTACTCATAACTTCCACACCAGGAGCCAAAACAAGATGAAAATCTGGAATTAGGTTCTTCTATCAACTAAAAAATTATATTAGAAGTGTAGAGAAAGATCTTAATAGCGAACCAATGTGAACCCAAAAATTGGATGTTTGTACACATAATTTACTTGTATTGAAAATCAATTTCTATATTAACCACTTTCACCGAATCAAACCTTCTTACAAAACTTTCTTTCATAATAATCCTCAAACATGTTCAAGCCATCCAAAATGATATGCACAATGGTCTTCACACCAAAATAAAATGTTGACATCAATGAAAACACTACAATGCATAATTTTATTCCTTGTGCTCATCCCACATACTCATGTTTCCAACAAATGCATCAATGATAAAATCCTTATTCTTCTAACAATCTCCCCTTTTTCATTGATGTCAACATGCCAAAATTAACTCCAAAATTATTCTCCCTCTTTGACATCAAGGGAAAAGGATGCATATAACAGTCTTCTCACTTACTGGATCTTCCTCTAACAAATATGTAAAATGAAAAACTAAACTAACTCCCCCTAGGAGTGCTATCCAATTAAAGTTTGAACTAAAAATATAACTTATATCGTCTGCATATGTACACAAGAATCTGAAACAAGAAACTAAAATGTATAAAAGTAAAGAAATATTGTCAACATGGGCTTGCCACTCTTTTTTTTTTTTTCTTCTGAGATCATCTTGGCTATGCCAAGCATTTTGCACTGCATCTCTAGATCCATTAAGAATTCTTGACCTTATTTTGGAGTGTTGGGTACCAAATTAAGTTTTGTAGCCTTATCAACACTCAACAAGGGGTGAAGCCACAATAATGGTTTACAATTCAAGTGAGGAAGGGAAACTACAAAAAATGAATACATGTCAAAAAACTTGATTTTAGGGGTTCGTACGAACCTACTAGTTTGAGTGAACCCTTTTAATTCTTTCTCGCACAAAAACAAACCCTCATTCGAGCGAACCCCTAGGAGTTCATATTGACCCCCCTTATTCCTCATCCCCCCCTGAGACACAAAAAAAACCTAAATTTTGGCACTTCAAAGCTCGGATTGAGGATGAAAATGGAGGAATCTTCACAAACCCAACTGGAATTAGGTAGTCCTCAAAACGAGCTATCCAACGAATATAATTTTAATATTTTTTGGTTTTGAAGATAGTTGTTTCTGGATTAAAACTGTTTCAAAAAAATTGACATAGTTTTAATCGAGAAACAACTCTCTTCACTATCATGGATTGTGGAAACTTTATGATCTTAATGTTTTGGTTTTATTATGTATTTGTTTTTTTAGTTTTATTATACATAGGTTTTTCATCGAAAATGAAGGTCTCTATTCTACACATGTGCAAAACTAGCAGATTATCAAAAAAAAATTTGAAAAATATGAGTGCACCAGATATTAAAGTCCTTGATCCAACAAAAACAAATTGAATTTTGATATATACAAAAAAAATTACGTGTTATACAGTCGCGCTATGTCTAAATTGTAATTGGTTTGACTTTGAAACTTGATTAAAGAAAAAACATTCAATAAAAAACTATCTAACCAAGTGGAAGTACTAGATATCAGAGTTACAAATATAAACTCGAAAGAATTAGAATTTTATCCTTCATGGAAAAAAATTTATGCGTTATACGGTGTGCATCACTTTTTAAAAATGTTGTTTTCTGAAAAAATCAGTTTTCATGGGAGATGGAAAAAGAAGTGAAATCTTATTCCAAAAATTTTGAAAATTTTATTTTTAGAATCTACAGACAAAATGTGATGAGACTCTAGCTTACATCATCTTCAAATACCTCATGGTTTAACTGCTATAGGTGCTCGAATGTGAAAATATATTTAAAAATAATAATTTCAATGTCCAGTTTGGCCAAAAATTGTAAACCACTATTTTGGGATCACCCCAAGGCATTGGAAATAGATATGAACTTTGAGTTCACCAGATCCTCAAGGTTTCCAAATTACATAATGATCTTTTCCTTCTAAGATTGTAGTTGGGAGAATTGTTCATGTAAATCCTCTATAGCTGACCTTGTGCTTCCATATAAGTCATGTGTTAGATCATAGGCACTAGAAGCATTGTCAATTTAGGAGTCAATTGAGTCCAGCAGACACCTAAAAAATTCCTAACTCATGAACTAGCATTTTGGAACTCATATTCATCTATTAATTAAGTGATTTAACATCATTTAATTAATTCATCATCAAATACAATCAAACAACATCAACCAACATCAAACAACATCGAACATCGTCAAATAACATCAAACACAATCAAATAGCATCGAACAACATCAAAAAACATCGAAAAACATTGAACAACATCGAATGGCATCAAACAACATCGAATAAAATCAAATAGCATCGAACAACATCAAACATCATCAAACAACATCAAACAACATTGAACAACATCGAACAACATCAAACAACATCAAACATCATCTTGAAACACCCTGTAACATCTCAAAACCATTCTGTAATATCTCAAATCATCTCAGAATCACCTCGAAATAGCTTAGAATCATCCCATAATATCTCAAATCATCTCAGAATCATCCTGCAATGTCCCACATCGCACCACAACGAAATGACATCAAAAACCCTAATTCCTCTATTAATTGAATAATACAACATTATTTAATTATTTGAACACGTTTTCATCATTTTGGATAAATTAAATAAATTTCGTTTATTTAATAAAGTCCTAAAAATCCTAATTCTGCTATTGATTAAATAAAACATTATTTAATTAATTCATGTTTCATCATTTCGACCAATTAAATAAATCACATTTATTTAATGAAGTCTTAATCTCACTTTATTTTTTCCTGATTGATTAAATAATGCCAATTATTTAATTATGTCACTAAATCACCTTATTCCCCTAAGTTGATTAAATTATTAAATAAGAATTTAATCACGACACTTTCCCTCCAAAAATTTGAATAATTAATAATTAAATCAAGCTATACAAATCAATTATCAAAAATCAAATCAAACTAATGCAACCTTGTTTGGAAAAGTCAAACTTGATTTGCACGTTCAACTCCAAAAATGAATGAATCAATTAAATCGATTAATTCATATTCCTCACCCACTTTCTAATTGAGACAATTATGATTGTTGATTGAGCAATCTAATTTGTTAACTGATCAATCAAAATTGTTAATTGAGCAATCTAATATATTAACTGATCAATCGCATTCCTAACTAAGCCATCAAATTCCTAACTAAGCCATTAAAATCATGACTGGTCAATCTAAATCTTTTAACTGATCAATCACATCCCTTACTAGCCAATCTATTTCTCAATCACCAAAATTGTGCAATCAACTTTGCACAATTTTCTCATGTCTAAATCCTCTCAACACACTCCGACCATTGATCTGGATATTTATTCAACACGATCCTAATCGTTCATTTCTAATTTCATTTTCTATATAGCAAACCCCTTTCCTCACAAATAAGGATCAAAGAATCAACATACATTGAGCAATGAAGTGTTGTCAAGAACACCATTGATAGAGCTTCACCATTGTCTTCAATCAACCAACCAAAACAGTCACTCATCAAGCTTTTTCACATGAACTTTGGAGGCTTCGTGGTGATAAGAACAACCCAACATTAGGTGAATACACTCCACTATAGGATGGTAAGACTATTTTATTCAAGTACATTCAATACTATAATCATAGATTCATTTATTCATGTTAGAATACCTTAGTTTCATTTCATATTTGTAGTTTTAGATCTTAGATTAATATGTTTGATCTTAGTTTAGATGCTTGGATTTGACATGTTTTGATCCGTCTTCTGGTCTAATTTTCTCCCCCTCACACATTCTAGCATGTGTCGATGGGACCCTTGTCCCCTCCTCTAACATTTATTTGAGTAATTTTTGAAGTTGTAGGTCTCAAAAACACATTTGACAGATTTTTCACATGCTTGCCCAGAAAACTTGCATGCTTGACTATCAAGAAAATTGTGCTATTGCCATGGTAATGGCGCTATTTCTTAAAACTCATGTGCTTGTTTCTTGACAGTATTATCTTTTTCGATCTAATTTGAGCATCTATTTCTGGAACTTCAAGTAGTTTTATTTTTTTTGCACGTTTGTATTTTTTTTTGAGAAGTTTCTCTAATAGACAAGTGCATGGATCTTGCACTATTGTAATGGGATTTTCCACTAAATTTTGTTTTCTTTTGGATGTGTAAACAAGTATTGACAAATCTGATGTAGGATTCAAGTAACATTAACATGTTTGTTATAGGGAAGATGATTGGTCCTAGTTTTTTAGATTTACATTTAATTAATTTAGGAATCTGAATTTGGTGCTCTAATTCAAACAAACACAAACTCACTTTTGATTTTGTGTTTAAAATTGAACAAATTCATGTTTTCTTAACTTAGAAATATGAATTTGGTGCTCTAAAACGAACAAATGCAAACTCAATTTTGATTTAGTGTTTAAAAATGAACCAATTTCCTATTTTCTTAGCTTAGAAATCTGAATTTGGTGCTCTAAAATGAACAAACACAAACTCATTTTTGATGTAGTGTTTAAAAATGAACCAATTTCATGTTTTCCTAGCTGAGGAACATTAAATTTTGTGCATAAAAAGAGTGCAAGAAATTTGCATTTGTTGACACACACATGATTTTCATTTGTTGACCAATTAAAGACCAGGACTATTTTCTTAGAAACACCCAAATTTGGAGCTTAAAATAAACAAGTTATTTCTTTTATAAATTGCACCATTGCGATTTTTGAATGATATCCTGAATACTTCCTATTGGTGCAATAAAAAAAAAAATCGTTTATGTTATTCGCATATTTATGAGGATAACACCACTCAAGGTGTTTAAAATGAATCAATTTGCATTGGATTGTTCACTGTTCATTCATTGATTGGAAAAGCTAAGGTGTTTTATCTTCTCCCCTCACACCTTTTCATGATATTGGGTGAGCGAAAGAATTTTTTTGAGCATTGCACTCTATTTTTCAAGTTTACCTCAAAGAGGGGGCTTTCCTTGAGATACATTCCGCGTTGGAGAACTCATTGCAAGGTCTTGAAGCATGTTTACTAGAGGGCTATATTAAAGGTTGTGAAATCATAATAAAGTAGCTTCAAGTCATGCTGATAATAGACTGCACCTAATCTCATGCCTTAAGTGGAACAAAATGGTTAAAGAGCCTTAAGTGGCCAATGGGTGAGTGTCATATTTCTACATTCATAGTTATCACTAAGAACCAAATTGTTTTAGAGGCCACCCTATTATCCAAAAACATTATTTGAAAGTGGTGCATCAGAATTTACATCCAATAAGTTACTTTCCATGTCTGACTATAGGCTCGCGCCATAAGTTGCATGTAAAATCGTCTCTTCGGAGCATGAGGAAATCCTACCTAAGAGAATGGTATTTATCCCCTAAGGTTGTAATTACTAGTTTATGTTAAAATTTCCCATTATATTCAAAAAAATTTGACATCAAATTATGTGATTGATTTAAAGAAAAATAAAACATTCAAAACAAACACTAAACGAGATGTTGAACCACAAAACCTTTGATTTAGTGCATACTTGTGAAAGAAGCCTTATGTTTGCACCCCTTTGAAAGGATCTTTCCTTAAAGGTTTCTAAACATTCTTGCTTTGATTTTAGGTTACCTTAATAGACATGATTTCACAACCTGATTTATAGACATGAAGGTCACATAAGTCATGCTTGTTGAGTCATTCCAAGGGTTATCTTATCATTTGCCATACTTCAAAAAAAGAGAAAAATTTGAGAGAAATTTGTTTATAAGATCATTGTTCGAACCAAAATAATTGGAAAGATAGAACGTCAGATAGTCCCACATCCATTATTTCCATCCTACATATTTGAAATCAAAATCAAACAAACCATTAAGGTAATTCCTCCACTCAAACATCCATGATATCAATAGTTACTTAAGACTCATAGATAGTACAAGTAAGCTTTCTCGCAACATATTCTCTAGAAAACTAAGTGGAATATAGACCTTAGTTCTTCAACATTTTGATTTCCAAAAAGTAGTATCATTTGAAAACAACACTCAAACCCTAGGGTCTTGAGCTTCATAGAAACCACCCCATAACACCATCAAACTTTATGACCATCTGGCGACCAACTAACCCAGTTCAACAACCACATCTTATAGAATCGATCCTTTAGCCTAGTCTTACGTATATCGAAGGTGAACAAACTGACATCATAAGTAGCTTTAGAACCTTCATTTTTCAGAAGAACCAAACACCCCACCAGTTTCTCACTACATCAATTATCCTAGACGAAGAGGAAGAGAAATCTAACATAGTAGCAAAAAGACCCATATTACCACCACCCACATGGCAGCAAATATCCCCTTCATGATGTCATGCAAGGTAAAAATCCCTAAGGTAAAGTCCATAGGTCATCATTTCAGACTTAGGCATCTTAGTCCAAAAGCTCTCAAGAAACACCTTTGGGCACTTCACAAAACTAGAACTATGTTGGTATATAAATTCTACAAACGGGCTTCTAGGAACAATACAAACTTGTATTCCTTCTACTATTGTCAAAATCCAGGCCTGTTCCAATAGTTCCAGTCTCTTACATAATTTTTAGGACAACATCAGATCTTTAATATTTGAGTCACCTAGAGAGTACACCACTCTCCCACAAGGGACCCAAGTTGTTTATAACAACCACGAGATCACAACATATGAAGAAAATAGAAGCAAGAAAGAACACCACTAATATCCCACCAAAAAACACAAACAATAGAGGAGACTCATCAGGATATAAACCAAGTAACCTTATGATAGGGTATTGAAGTATCAAAACATCCCCCAAAATGTGTCGATCTATTACCCAAATCATTCTTATGAAGGGTCACAACATCAAATAGGGCAACAACATCAAGGGTTTCAAAACCCCCATCAAGGAATAAGGCCAGAACATCAAATCACCCTAAATAAAATGGAGAGAGATCTTGAGGAACTTAAATGAAATCAAAATCTAGTGTATCATCGATGCTATGTTCAAATTCCAAACATTACATATCAATATATTGAGAATCCACAAACACCTCAATAGCCACATCAACAACACTTCCAATATCAGCAATATCAAGGTGTACCTCAAGTGCAATATCAAGATGTACCTCAGTCGCAATATCAAGAAGTTCCAGAACACCACAGTGTGCCTCAAGTGCAATATCAAAATATACGTCAAACACAGAATCAAGGAGTTCCACAAAATCAAGAACAAAACAATCAAGAAAATCCACAAAGGAAAGATTACCAACCAAGAAGGAAATTCACCCTTTTGGGAGAAACTCTAGAGGTAGTCATGCACGAATTAGTACAACAAGAACTTATCAAAATCAATGATAGTCCAACTTATGGTGAACCAAGATTTAAAATTCCCTGGTATAACCAATATGAACGATGTGAATTCCACAAAATCAAGGGTCACAGAATGAACAAATGCTTAACACTCAAAAACCTCATTCAAGACCTCATTAATCAGTGAGAAATAGCTATTAAAAATGACGTTCAAGGGCCATCTACCAATTACAACAATGACAATGTCTCAACTTCAAAAGTTGAAAGCAATGATCAAGAGCTATCTATCACTGATCACATTGAAAATGTTTCTACATCATCTAGTGAGCAAGAGGACATACATCAAGAATTTAATCCCAATCATGATCAAAATAAATCACCTAGAAGTCTAGCAATGATTCAGTCCAAGATATATTGGCATCATCTAACCTCATGTCAGTACATATTGATGATCAAGAGACTCTTGATCTAAAACTTATACCCAATGTAGAAGACCTAAGCCAAGAGTCATTACCCATATGTCCACATTTTGAGGAAAGTTGGATCCTTTACAAGAAATACCTTGTTTGAAATTGATCCATGTCAAGAATGTGAGCTTAAGTCATGTCAAAGATAATACCACACAAAGTCAAGATCAAGAATCCATATCATCAAAATACTATAATGACTTGGTAGATATCTTCTAAGACATCCCATGTTTTCCCAAAAATGAACACATCCAAATACCAAGCACACATAAATCTACCCATGAGATGCTTACTCCTAATGGACACGTAGATGATCTTCATCTAGTACAAGAGTCCCATACTCTTGATATCATTACGAAAGAACAAGTGTCTCCTACTCTTAACATCTATACACAAGATTAAGACATAGTTGAAGCTAGAGACATATTAGAAAGGGATCATGAAGAAGACTTATACATAACTTGTGAATCAGAAACATCCTATGGAGACATATCAAAAATGGATTATAAATAAGAATTGTATATAAGTTGTGAATCAAAAACATCCTATGAAGAAATTTCAAAAATGAATCATGAGGAATAATTTTTCATGGATAGTAAATCAGAAAAACCTCTTGAAGAATCATCAAAATCTAATATTTTACAAGATCGGACCAAAGATATCAATCAGGAAGTTATCCCACATCTAAAGGATCCTATCAATGAGGAAGCTACCACATTTAAAGATCCACAAAAGAGAAAAGAAAGATTAGAATATTGTTTACAAGGTGAGATATATCCCATTGCAAGTAAACTCTCTCAACAAATTTAGTATCAAGACAGAGGACTAGGCCTACATGAAGAGGTAATCCTAGAACCAATGCAGATTATTGGCAATCCTAAGCATCAAGATCTTGGTTATTCAAAGGAATCTAAATATATCAGTGATACCTCCATAATATTTGGGGAAACTTTATCTAATGCAAGCATCAACATAGAGAGAACGAATATTCCTTATGATGAAATTGTTACCAACGCTACAAGGGTATGTGCAGGATCATCATGGAAAAAACAGGCCCTTAAGTGGCAATAAAATTCAAAAAATCAGAGCTAGACAACTTGACATAAAAATTTGAATAAGTTATCTTTATTATTTTAAAAATATCTAACAATATAATCTATAGAAAATTGAATGTAGTTTCTAAACTACTAGGTTTATTTAAAAAATAAATAAATCTATTTGGTGAAAATTTGAAATTTCAATGCAGTAGTACTTAAATTTCAAGGAAAAAATAAGTAGGTGTATGTCTGACCACCCTAACCACAATAAAATGATGATATTTTTTTATAATATTTTAGATATAAGTAGGGGACTCGTGTTCCGATGTGATGCATATTTTTTTGTAATTTTTTTCCAAGTAAATAATTAATTATGATTTTTTTAATTATAAATTTTAAAAAATATAAAAAATTGTTTGTCTAACCACCTTCACTTGGTCAAAACTTCATGAAATTCATTTGTTTTATTTTAATCCCATAGTATACAAAGCATAGAATGTGACATATGTTTCAGATTAAAAAAATGTGATACCCTTTGAAAGTTATAGAAGTTTTTCAATCAGCCTATCAATCAAGACTTTAGTTGTAATTCAAATAGAAAATGAATAATAATTATTTATTAAATTCAAAGTAAAGCATAATTTATATTGGTAGAAAGCTGAGAATCTCCTTTAAAAACCCTTTTCGTTTCATAAATTCTGGGTAAAAATAAAGTTGTCAGCCACATGGGCCATCATATCACTTAGATATTGCCACTTTTTGGCCCGTCATGATCCTGCACATATCCACAACTAGCCATTTCATGAACCATCATCCGCATATATTTCCATCCTCTGATTGGATCCAACAACAAAAGAAAAATCTATATCAAATTAAGGAACAAGTCATTGAAGTAAAATAATTAGCAAAGCAAAATGGACAAGAAAATTTTAAATGGATACAAAAGAAATTCAAGAAAATCATCCCTATCAAAATCCATCAGTCAAAGAAACTATGGGGAAAAATTAAAAAGGGAAGTTCATCCATCAAAAATGTCCAGCAATGCAGAAAACATCTTCAAGAGCGACCTATAAGGCATATCAAGATTTTGGTCCCAATAAAATCTCCATATCCACCCATCATTGCTCATCATCCCAAGTTTGGTAAATAAAAGGATCCAAACTGGTGACCAATCCATCTAAATATCATATCGCTCAACACATTTTTCTATCCATGATATCCAAATATCACATTAACCATGTGTTGGCAACAACTCTTTATCATAAGGACTCTAAGGGAGCTCTATTGTGATGTGCACATCAAGGTAAGGTTAACTTTGGTATCAAAAAGGAAGATAAGAACTATCAAGGGTTACATTGAAGTGCCTATATCCTAGAAAAATAACTCCTCCAAGCAGGATATCGTTGGCACATTATGACAACAATAGTGACCATATCAGCACTAGCAACGTCTACATCAGCACCACCAAGTGGTCCAACATGAGAGAAAAATTATCACCATGATGAAAAACTTGGTAAACAAGTATTTTTTTGACATCAAAAATCAAGAAAAATAGTCAAGAAAAAAATCATCCTCCAGTGAAAACCACCATGGTGGTGCTTTGGACAAGTACCATGATGAAAACCTAGCAAACAAGCATCATGTGGAGAATCAATCATTTGCATGTACCATTTTAGGTAGAAGCATCTCAACTTATCCATAACGAACCCAAGCCACTATTTCCAAAATCTAACTTATCTTGATCTTGACAAATGTTTGATATACATTTTACACTTACTTATGGAAAATATCTTGACATGGTTCATTATCCTTAATCCTATCATATCCAACATTATCTGAGCAATAAAGGCATTGTCCAAAGAGGAATACTTTGTCCCAACATGTTATCCTATCATAAGAAAATCCATCACCTACATTGCTAGACACTGGGGGAAAATGTTTGCATCTTTCTTTAGAATAAATCTTGATTTATGTCTTCTAGCTCACAATGTGATCTAGGCATTGTCCCATAAACAAGTTATACCACTAATGAACTATCAAAGTAACCTTTGAAACAATTCATCCCATCAACAAGGTATACCACTAACACACTATCAGGGTAACCTTCGAAATAGTTCGTCCCAATAAAAAGGTGTACCACCAATGCACTACCAAGGTAACCTTCAAAGATGTTGACAACATAGGTTATTCCTTCACTTAAAAATTATAAGATATCAACAGTTGCTTGAACCCTACAACTAGTTCAAGTAAGCTTGTTCACAACATATCCTCTAGAAAAATAAAGTGAAGTACCAATCCAAGTTTTCAACATCTTATACCCCAAGAAAGAGGGTAAAAATCCTCCAAAAATAAGGTATACCTACCAACGCACCACCAAGGTAACCTTCAAAATAATTTGTCCCAACAACAAGGTGTACCACCAATGCACTATTAGGGTAACCTTTGAAAAAATTCATCCCATCACCAAGGTATACCACCAACACACTACTAGGGTAACCTTTGAAACAATTCATCCCATCAACAAGGTATACCACCAATGCACTATCAGGGTAACCTTTGAAATAGTTTGTCCCAACAACAAGGTGTACCACCAACACACTATTAAGGTAACCTTCAAAGATGTTGATAAAATGGATTATTCCTTCACTCACAAATTCTAAGATATCAATAGTTGCTTGAACCCTACAACTAGTTCAAGTAAGATTTTTCACAACATATCCAGTAGAAAAACAAAGTAAAGTATCAATCTAAGTTTTCAATATCTTACACCCCAAGCAAAAGGGTAAAAATCCAAAAAAATCAAAATTATCAAAAATAAAAAAAATCTAAAACAAATAAAGAAAAAATAACATTGTTGGATTATTCCTTCACTCAAACAGTCTAAGATATCAAAATTTTATTGAACCCATAGCTAGTTCAAGTAGATTTCCCGCAAAATATCCTCTAGACACGGAAGTGGAATATTAATATGAGAATTGTTTATCCCAAAAAAAAATTATGCTTTGAATCAAATGGTCAAACTATGTGCTCTGTGTGTGTACAATGTAGGCCAATATTATCAACCCTCGAGGCCTTAGTTCAATCCCATTAGGTTTCCAACATGCTTTCTTTCAACTTAGTAAAAAAAAAATTCCAAAATCCAAAAACATTCACAAAACAACAGAACCCATGAAACCAATAATCGGATCAAACAAATCCCAAAGTCGTCTCTCCCTTAGCTACAGTGGTTTGAGGACCACTTGCAATAATTTTTAACCCACGATGTTAGGGTTAAAATCTAAACATGTCAAGAAAAACAAAATGACACAAAATATGATGACAAACAACATTTAGGATGACAACAAGTGAATGCTAATAGGGTTTAAATGAAACAAAGGAAAATGCAAGATCACAACACTAATGGAAAATTTAACTGAACACAACCTACACCATTACAAAGATCATGAAATTCTACCCCATTTTAAAAAACAAAGCACTGAAAAATACTTTTGTATGACCAAGATATGGTCGTTTGAAGATAGGGTAAAAAATACAAGTCATAGAGCAAACAAAGGCGAGGATTTAAGTAAAATACATGAAACAAAAGTGAATCTTTAAGTTAAGTGTGAGATTTTTAGATGTGATATTTTAAAGCAAGTGTGAGATTCTTAAGCAAGGGCGAGGAAAGAGCTCCAAAGCATGTCAAAAGCAAGGTTTTCAGTCAAGTGTGAGATTTTAGAGTCAGTGCATGAATCAAAAGTGAGGTTTTAGGTTAAGAGTGAGGTTTTAAGTCAATGGTGATGCTTTAAAGGTCAAGTGTAAGGTACTAACCTAGAAAATGCAAGGAAAATAATGCGTATGCTCAAAAATCATCAAAACTTTGGTATTGAATCAAGAAACATTGTACATGCAATACGAGAACATAAAAAATGAAAAAAAAAGTGATAAGGTACATACTATGAAACCGATGCCTAAAGGACATACAAACTCTCAAAATTCATCCACATGGTATGAGGCTCCTCGAATCCTTTCCATAGCTCCTCAACAATCAACAAAACAAAAAGCATTCAGATAACTTGAAAACACAACAAAAATAACATCAAATAAACATAAAAAAGCACAAAAACATTTGAAAATCTCAAAAATGCCTATTTATTCCATCACCTATCCACAATAAAGGTTCATCCATAATAAATAGATTGTCACACTCACCCTTTGACAAAAAAAACAAACAAACAAAGCAATGCCAAAAGCTAGAACTTTCAAGGAAACAATCACAAGGAATTGAACGCAAAGAGACAAAAACAAAGCCAACTATAACTACCTATCTATTGAAAATTCCCAACAACATCCTGAGATATGTCTTAATAGATTTGTTCCTATGATAGACATGATCAACACCAGATGATAGTCCCATAATAGATAGAGCAAGTGATACAAAAACTTTATTTTTTTTAATCTTTTTGTAGTCTTATCTTTTTGATTTACATTATTGACTCATTCCCAGGATATCTCAAGAATTTCCATAAGGATTTAGAGAGGAAGGAATGAGGGAAATTGAGCATCATTTTGGTTTTTTTTTGTTGGATATTTTTGTGAAACTACCATGGCGAATACTTGCTTTATTGAGTATATGAAAGTTGTGTTGAAACAATTTGTGTAGCAATTGCATGTTAGGTATTTCATACCTCTTTGTGTAAATGGTATGAAATTCATGTATCAGTTGCATGTTAGGTGTTTCATACCTCTCTATGTAAATGGTCCAAAAAAATTGTAGCATTTTCATGTTAGGTGTCTTATACCTCTTTATGTGACTAGTTCAAAATTTTTTTAACACAACCCAACTATATACTTTAAACAAAGTTTATGTGTGTCTGGTAGGAGCAAGATTACTCCTTGTTTGTAGAGTCAAAGTACACACAACAGATACAAAGTCACCTTGGTCATTAATACCCTGGTGCATCATATCTATTTGCTACATCAAACAAGATTGTTCAAACCGTGAAGCCTCCAAGTAAAGAAAAATAAACTCATTAATGACATAGCATACTTACTAAAATTTTCTTCTAATACCATCCACTTTCTTCTATCTTCCCAATTTAGCTAACATTTTCTTCTAGTGAAACATTTCTTTTGTCAGTCCTTTCACATAACACATCACCTCAACAAGTTTATCAAAACATTTGGTCCATTATCTAGAACTTTCACCAAATTTCCTAAGGGGGCACCATCCATGCTATCCTTTTTGGGGCATGTTGGGCAACTCTTGCACGTAGGGCATATCAGGACAATGTTCTTTGAAACAAAGAAACTAGTACTTTATATCAAAGAGGGGAAAAATGCAGACATCTAAAAATGTCCTAGCTCATGAGCTAGCATTTTGGCACTCATATTCATCTATTAATTAAGTGATTTAACATCGTTTAATTAATTCATCATCAAATAGAGTAAAACAACATCGAATAGCATAAAATAACATCAAAAAAAATTGAACAACATCAAACAACATTGAACATCATCAAATTGTATCAAACGACATCGAACAGAATCAAACAACATCGAACAAAATTGAATAGCATTGAATAGCGTCGAATAGCATAAAAAAACATCGAACAACATCAAATATCATCTCGAAACACCCCATAACATCTTGAAATAATTTCGTAATGTCTCAGATCATCTTTGAATCACCCTAAAATAGCTCAATTTAATCATCCCATAATGTTTCAGATAATATCGAGTCATCTTGAAATCACCCTAGAACATCTCAGAATCATCCAATAATATCTCAGCATCATCTCACAATGTCCCACATCACACCACAACTAAACAACATCAAAAACCATAATTCATCTATTAATTGAATAATACATTATTTAATTAATTCACGTTTTAATCATTTAAAAAAAATTAAATAAATTTCATCTATTTAATAAAGTCCTAAAAATCCTAATCCTCTTATTGATTAAATAAAATAACATTATTTGATTAATTCACATTGTATCATTTCAACCAATTAAACAAATCACATTTATTTAATGAAGTCTTAATCTCACTTTATTTCATCCTGATTGATTAAAGAATACCAATTATTTGATTACGTCACTAAATCACCTTATTCCCCTAAGTTGATTAAATTATTAAATAATAATTTAATTACGACACTTTCCCTCCAAAAATTTGAATAATTAAATCAAACTATTCAAATCAATTATCAAAAATCAAATCAAACTAATGCAACCTTTTTTGAAAAAGTCAAACTTGATTTGCACATTCAACTCCAAAAAGGAATTAATTAATTAAATCAATTAATTCATATTCCTCACCCACTTTCTGATTGAGCAAATTACTATTGTTGACTGAGCAATCTAATTTGTTAACTGATCAATCCAAATTGTTTATTGAAAAATCTAATCTATTAATTGATCAATCACATTCCTAACCAAGCCATCAAATTCCTAACTAAGCCATCAAAATCCTAAATGATTAATCTAAATCTGTTAATTGGTCAATCACATCCCTGACTAGCCAATCTATTTCTCAATCACCCAAATTGTGCAATCAACTTTGCACAATTTTCTCAGGTCTAAATCCTCTCAACACACTTCGATTGTTGATCTAGATATTTCTTCAACACGATCCTGATCATTCATTTCAAAATTAATTTTCTATATAACAAACCCCCTTCCTCACAAATAAGGATTGAAGAATCAACATACATTGAGCAATGAAGTGTTTTCAAGAACACCATTGATAGAGCTTCACCATTGTCTTCGATCAACCAACCAAAATAGTCACTCATCAATATTTTGCACACAAACTTTGGAGGCTTCATAGTGATAATAACAACCCAACATTAGGCGAATACACTCCACTATGGGATGATAAGACTGTGTTATACATGTACATTCAATACTGTAATCATAAATTCATTTATGCATGTTAGAATCTAGCTTAGTTTCATTTCATATGTGTAGGTTTAGATATTAGATTAATATGTTTCATCTTAGTTTAGATGCTTGGATTTGACATGTTTTGATCCATCTTCCAGTCTAACATTATCCCCCTCACACAAGTCCATTTCATCATTTATCCTCTTTGTGGATTAGCGCCACTTCATGCAAAATTGGAATAAGGCCTTGGCCTCTTCCACACAAGCCTACACACCCTTGAGACTTTCTTGAAATTTATTGTGTGCATGGGCACACTTCTCCATTATCTCCAACAACCTCTTCTCATCCATCTTCTTGTCTAGTTATCTTTCCAATTTTTCTTTTAATCTAGTGGCATATTCCTTAAAAGAATCAATCCAAAATTCCAGGTTCTCCATACCAGGTATGTGCAGGATCATGATGGGCCAAAAAGTGGCGATATACAAGAGATATCATGGCCCATGTGGCTGACGAATTTTTTTTAACCCAAAATTGATGAAATGAAAAGGGCTTTTAGAGGAGATTCTTAGCTTTCCACCAATATAAATTATGGTTTACTTTGAATTTAATAAATTATTATTATTTATTTTCTATTAAAATTATGAATAAAGTCCTGATTGATAGGTTGATTCAAAAACATCTATAACTTTCAAACGGTATCACATTTTTTGAATCTAAAACATGCGTCACATTCTATGCTTTGCATACTATAAGATTTTTAAAAAAATTAATTGAATTTCATGAATTTTTGGCCAAGTTAAGGTGGTTAGACAAACAAGCTTTTATATTTTTTCAAAGTTGTAATAAAAAAATCATAATTAATTATTGACTTGGAAAAATATTATAAAAAAAAATGCATCACATCGGGACATGAGTCCTCTACTTATATATAAAATCTTATAAAAAAATATTATCATTTTATTGTGGTTAGGGTGGTCAGACAGACACCTACTTCTTATTTTTACCTTGAAATTTAAGTACTACTGCATTGAAATTTTTAATTTTCACCAAATAGATTTTTTTTTTTTAAATAAAGGTGTAGTAGTTTAGAAACTAAATTAAATTTTCTACAGGTTCTATTTTTACATTTTTTTAAAATAATATAGATAACTTATTCAAATTTTTACGTCAAGTTGTCTAACTCTGATTTTTTTACTTTTTATTGCTACTTAAGGGCCTGTTTTTTCCATGATGATCCTGCACATACCCTACCGGATAATGAATTGTCAATGGTTGTACTAGGTATGACCTCCCATAGACTCTTCATAGCCTCCTCAATCAGTTCTCCACTCTTTTGATGAGTTTTAATTATTTCCTTCCAAGAAGATGTGCAAAAAACATCTCTCAGTTGAAGCTTTTGGAGGGGTGAAATCTTATCTAGGTCCACATTTCCTTGTTGCATGGGCAGTTGTAGTATTTGAGCAGACACAAAAATTCGGAACTACAATTGCATGTTTGTTAGATTATTTAGAGAATATTTGAAGGTTCTAGAAGATTCATCAATTTCCTTTTCTTCTGCATCCTTTTCTATCAACTCCTTCTTGTACTTATCACCAATGACCTTCAAGCCATCCTCTGTAGACTTCTCTTTTCTCTCCTCACCACAAGTGCTAGCTGGTTTCTCCACTTCTATATTTCCTCCCACTTCACTGGAGGCATCTTCATTCTTCTGCTCATCTTCTTTTCCCATATCTCCACCAATAATTTGTTCTATATTATCTGGTTGGTCTTGTACATTCTCAACATGTGTTTCAATTATTAGAGGAGTAGAAGTATCCTCCTTTGTAGTGTCTTCTCTAGTAGCTGCATTTACTCTAACATCCTTCTCAACTTCTACATTTTCTTTTGATGTCTCTTCTATATCTAAAATAACATTATCATATGCATTCCATTCTTTTATCTCATGCTCATGTTGAGCATCATCATCATGTTATATATCTTCTTCAAGTACTACAATAGTGGTTTACAATTTCTGAGAGATTCTAATTTTTGCTAAAATCATATATTTTTAGATAATATAATGATTTAAGCCTTAAAAAGTTCCATTTTAAGGATTCCAATTCAAGAGGATTTGATCAAACCACCTTAGATCAAACCCCCTTGTATAGAACCTTGCTAGTTTTAAATCATACCTATAAATGAGTCTCCTTTACACCTATCAAAATGCTGATAAAAAATTACTTTTGATTTACCTTTTGGGGGATCAAATGAATTCATTTAAAATTTATTTTAAATTATTATGGTAGTCCTTAGAACGATCTATCCAACGAATATAATTTTAATATGTTTTGGTTTTCTTATGTATTTGTTTTTTTAGTTTTATTAAACATAGGTTTTTCATCAAAAATAAAGGTCTTTGTTCTGCACATGTGGAAAAATAGCATATTATCAAAAAAAAAAATGAAAAATATGAGTGCACTAGATATTGAAGTCCTTGATCCAACAAAAAAAAATTGAATTTCGATATATGAAAAAATTTACTCATTATACGATCGCACTATGTCTGAATTGTAATTGGTTTGACTTCAAAAATTGATTAAAGAAAAAATATTCAATAAAAAAAATATCTAACCAAGTGGAAGCACTAGATATCAAAGTTAAAAAGCTAAATTCAAAAGAATTAGAATTTTATCCTTCATGGAAAAAATGTTAGGCATTATACGGTGTGTGTCACTTTTTTAAAATGTTGTTTTCTAAAAAAAACCAATTTTCATGGGAGATGGAAAAAGAAGTGCAATCTGATTCCAAAAATTTTGAAAAAAAAAAAATTAGATTCTACAAAGAAAATTTGATGAGACTCTAGTTTGCATCATCTTCAAATTCCTTACGGTTTAGCTGCTATAGGTGCCCGAATGTGAAGATTTAGTTAAAAATAATAATTTCAGTGTCTAGTTTGACTCGAAATTGTAAGCCACTATTGTGGGATCACCTAAATCTTCATCTTCATCTAAAGCAAGAATACCCACATTTCTTTCTTCATTGTTTTCTAGGGTCATTCCCAATCTTTGTGCAAGGTCTCCCACTTTTTCAACACTCTCCTTTTGGAGCCTCTCGAGATCATTTTGATCTTTGCCCATGAGGGTTGTCACTCTTTTTCTTGTTCTAAGGTCCTTATTGAAAAATGTAGCCAATGTAGCTTTATATTCCTAAAAAAGAGAAGAAATTATTGATGGTAGGAAGTCGTTGTTGTCACAATTACCACTAATTTAATTTTAATGTCAACCGAGGGGGTGTCTAAAGCTATCTGCGATAAGAGTTGGATCAATCTTGGGGGGGGGGGGGTTTGGTAATTTTGGCTCAGTTAGGAGCAATTCAAAGCTATTTCCCTATTTTTTAAGATTTTTTCTGAACTAACCTTCTATTCCCGATTTATCCTAAATGACTTAGAAATGGATTTGGACAGAGAAATTTCATTTCAAGACAAATAGTTTGTGAAGGAATGGAGAATTAAATTAATCTAATTTGCAGAACTTGAAATCCAATTAAAACTTAAGTAACTACTTAAAAATAAACTATTCCATTCCCCACTTACTAAATTGACAAGTAACTATTTTCCTTTGCATAACATTCATCAACATGGTATCATAGACTATTTCAGTTATATGAATGACTTATGAGCTAAAAATGAACTACAAAACTTAATGAACAGAACAAAGCAAAAACAATGATGCAACAAACTTCGATCTAAATTACCTTCAACTTATGAAAATGAAATGATTTCAGCTTAAGCTAACAGTAAAATAAAATGTAGCAGCATTAATCAAATAGTCGAATATGAACAACTAACAGGGTCACCTCATTCAGAAAGCAAGTCAAAAGAATCCTTGAAAATAGTGTTGAGATCAACTTCCTTCTCTTTTCCAAGTAATGTGCCCAAAATAGGGTCGAGTTATATAAAATATTCTAATCCTAATAACAGAAAGGAAATTACATGAGAAAGATCAAAGTCTTGATACGATCTAACATCCAAATGCGTTGGCTATGGATATAAATATCCAATATTATTTTGAAAAGATCAAAAAAGTGGGAATTTTAATCTTCATCCAATCCAAAAGATATCCTGGCACGTAGGAATAAGTTGATGTTAATTCTTGTAACTATCCTTAGTTGATTGATTTCCAGATTTATGAACTGGTGTATAGTATTGGAGCTTGAGTTGTAATAGGTGATATCTTTATTTGGCACAATGAGTTATAAGATCGACATCATCAATTATCTGAAGATGAGTCACGAACAATTTTTCCATCCCTTACTTTGAAACAGAATCAATTATCATATGGTTGAACATTAAATATTAACTCTTGAGATACATGTACAATCATAATAAAGTTTAATCACCACATTTTAATCGTGCATAAATAGAGAATAAGCATTTATATTAACCATACATATTCTAAGTTTTAATACTTTTACAAGTTCATAAAATATACATAAAAGAGAGAATTATGAGTTTTCAAAGCCAAACATAAAGTATTTAAAAGGTTAAAACTTAATGATTATGAGTTCAATGCAGAGCCTCATCATTCTCCTCCTCCTGCAGTTAACCATGTCCTCATGGTTTATCTAGGTGGAATATGAATTCCCCTGTTGATGGATTCCATCCAAAGAGCATAGTCAAAGACTCCTGCTCTATATGCAACTACAGTTCTTGTTGATACTACAAACCCATTGTTATTCTCCAGTTTCTCATACCTCATTTTGAGAACCTTTTCTAGTATCTATGTAGGTGCATTAAATTTTGGCATAGGCATAATAATTATAGGCCATTTGAACCTCATACCAATCCATAATTCTTGTTGTTCATGAATTAAAATTATAGTGTGCCTGACACGTGTCAAGCTCCATATGAGGTTATTGGGTGATATTGGTTCTCTCCTCTTTATTGCATCAGGAAGTAACCTAAATATTTCTTCACATGCCTGAATGGATAGAGGAGGAAGAACTCCCTCAATATTTTGAAATGTTGCAATGCTTTGCAAAAAAATCCTTGTATAAATCGGAGTGACATCATTTAACCTGGAGATAGACCTGAATCTGTCAATATAGTGGGTTGTTGTTGGGTATTCATTTCTCATGGGCAATCCATATGTCTGTTGTATGATCATGTATTCTTGCATTTAGTTCGACCATTCAACATTATTCTTCAATAGAGAAAAAAAAAATTATTTGAAGTTCTCCTACATAAAGATTGAGCAATGAGTAGTAAGAGTCTCCCATAAGAAATCCATGTTGAAAGAATTCACACATTTGATTCTGGACATCTAGACAGCCGCTAGAATAAGATTCCATAAAATAATAATCCGCCGAGAAATCAACGGGTCTTTCTAACACAATTTGATTTAGCTTCCATTTTAGAAACAACTCCCTAAGAAATAAACCATAAACAATAGAAGGTTTTCTTGTACAAACTAAAGCAAATGCAATATCCATAGTCTGGATAAATCTTTCCTCTGCCTCTTCTTTTTTTGTGATTGCCTTATCCAACTATTTTTGAAGCTCCTTGTTAATTTGATTATATCTCATAGCAATTAAGGAAAGGTATCTAGGCTCTTCTGTTCTTGCTTTTATTTTCAATTCTTCTTTTAATTCATAAATTTCTTTATCCTTCTTCTCAGTTTGCATAATTCTCTGAGTCAATTTTTCTTCTACTTCTTTCAATTGTGAAAACAATTGACTAGTTTGTTCCTCAAACTATTCTTTCAACTGGCTTGTTTCCCCCTGAAACTTCAATACTTCATCATCTTTTTGTTTCAATTTCACTTCAAGTATCATATTTTGAATCCTGAATTCTCCTAATTCCTTTTCCAACCTAGATATATCTTAAGAGTTGCTTGAATTTTCTCCTCTTCTCTCTCATTCAAATTTTCATTATCAAAATCTATTCCCTCATCTCCTATTGGTTGTTTTCCCTCTCGATGTACAATTGCCTCTCCACATTCAATTTCAACATTTATAATTTCACTTGGCAAAAAAGTTCCTACATCAAGTATATCAACCTCAGTTTCCATATTTGATATGTTAGTATTGTGGAACGAAGAATCATGTTCTAAAAAACTAATATCCCGAATAGGGGAATTATGTTCTTTTCCTATCCCTTCTGCTTCTGGCTCTACTTCACGCAATACCTCCTCTTCAAGCTCTTTTTTTTCAACTTCTTCTTCATCAAGGTCATTAGAGTCATCTAAATGAATGGTAGCAGTGGGTTTCCCAGATTTACATTTATCTTGTTCTTCTCTGTATGTTTCTGACCTAGTTTTTCTTTTAGGTCTTTCAACTTTCACAACTCTTTTCTTATTTTTAGAATTATTTTTCCAGACTTAGAATTCTCTATGGTTTCCTTCCCTTTATTTTTCCTCTTGCTCACATAAACATAGCTTTCTAGTTTGTGTTTCTTGTTCTCCCTAATTGTTTGAGAAAGGTTTTCCTTTGAACTCACTGTTTTTATTTTCTTTGCAAAAGAAGGGTTCTCTGGATTTTGTTTCCTTGGCCTACCAATAGGCTTAACTATGTTTTTAGTTAAAACCCTAGTTTTACTAATCTTTATTGTTCTGCACTTCAGCAATTTTAGGTTTCCCTTTTCCTTTATCTGAATTCAAAAGAAATTTCCTTCATTCCTTCTCTCCATTAGGTTTCTACATGAAATGGTGTTTAACTATTAAGTGTATTAAACCATGATTGGTTACCTTATTTTACTTTTCTTTACACCTAATAGCCATTTCAGAAAGTTGACAAAATAGAAAAGAAGGTAAATTAATTCTTACATCAGGTCTAGCTGCTCCATGTCTGACATGATTCAATAACTTGAGGGCCAGCCCCAGAACTATTACAAATTGACCCTCGCAGGTGATAATTTTATTACATAGAGTGCAATTAACGCCCAAGGTTCCTGCAAAATCCCTCGTTGTATACCCTTGTTTTTCCCTTTATGTATGTGAAAAATAGGTAAGGGCTCACCAGGAACATGAAATTTTTCAAGTAGCTCCTACAAATTCGAAAGCCTGGGTTGAATATAGTATCCTTCCATAGAAATTCCTGATAATGCCCTTATCACAACTACAAATACTTCAATGGGTTCTCCTTTGACTACTGTAAAGTTGATATGGAAATTTTTGATAAATTCCAATACTATTGCCCACTCATATCATTTGTATTTGAGTAAGAAATCCAACCATCCAACTTGCTATAAACACCTTCTAGATTCTTCATCTAAAATAACTCCTTTTGGTTGTGCCATCCTTTTATACCCCATTTTTATGAGACTAAAATTCTTCAAGTTCAGAGTTGCACCAACAATGTCGAAATTTCCAGAAATATCAATCTTATGAACTAGATGGTGGCATTGATAAAAAAATTTGAAAAGAGGTGATATGATATATGAATGAATGCAGTATTAATTGCATGTGTTTGCATCCTTGAAATTTATCATCGATGTATAGACAACAGTGTCTCTCGTACATCATAATCTGATTGCCCATCATATCACCTCAAAATTCTCTCCCATATTTATTGCCCAATTAGGAAATGAAATGTTCATTTTTTCCTTTTTAACAAATTATATGTGGATTTCCGAACAATCATAATTAAATCTTTTAAGTAAACTTTACAAGCTATAATGATTATATTTCAAACTTCAAAAAATTCCTAGAGATATAAATGCTTACTTGTTAATGATGGACATTTCAAATGATGGTGATTGATGGTGATATGTGTCCATTCTTAATTCACACAATCAGCAACCACGATTCGGCCTTTATAATGTCATTAATAAAAACACACTGAGCTCTACCCTTGTGGGAGCCCATTTATTTCCATGTTTCAATCAGTACTTCCGAAATCTCCTCAAATTAACCCTGTACCTGCACATCACACAAACTTATTAGAAATAAAGGAAGCTTAGAAGGTTTCATCCATACAAAACGTCTTTATGCACATCGGATTTATTATTTAAAATATCTCAAATCCGATCCATCAAATCAAGCATGATCAAGAGTCATTTTACACTTAAATTAATTCAATTTCAACTAATCAAGCACGAACAGGTGCTTCTTTCCCCTTTTTTTTTCTTTTTTCTTTTTTTTTTCTCTTTTTGCAAAGTAAACTGCCATTTCTAGTTTTCAATTTACTTTGTTTATTTATACCCATCATTCATGAATTTAAGGATTGATCATTTCACCTAAAGAAGAAAAATATTCCTTAGTGAGATGCTCAACTCTTGCTTGAAGTTCTGACATAAATTCTTCTTTTGATGTTGGCTTGTGATAGAGTTTTAGCCTATGTCCATTTACCAACATTGTTCTCCTTTCTTCATTAATTGGTATTAACCAAACAACACCATTATCAAACACTTGTTCAATTTCATATGGGCCAAGCCATCTTGTGTGTAGTTTCCCTTCAAACTCTTGAAACCTAGAATTAAATAATAAGGCCCAATCACCTACAGTAAATTGCTTACTGCGTATATTCCTATCATGCCACAGTTTCCTTTGTCCTTGAATGACTTCAGTTCAGTGCAAAGCTTTAGTTCTCATCTCATCCATCTTGTTCAGTTGCATTAATATATTTCTTTGTGCTTCAGTAATATCCATCCCCACATTAACAACTGTTCTAAGTGTTTCATATTCAAACTGTATGGGAAAAATAGGAGTCTTACCATAAACCAGCTCATAAGGTGAAAATCTAGTAGTTGTCTTCCACGTTGTATTGTATGCCCATACAACTTCAGTTAACCTATTTGACCAATCATTCTTCTTATATGAAACTATTTTTGTAAGAATATTTTCAAATTCTCTATTAGTTACCTCAACCTTCCCATTGGCTTGGGGGTGGTAAGGTGATGACTTACTGTGTTGAATTTGATATTTCTCAAGAAACACTTGAAGCATTAAAGACATGAATTGGGGTCCCTAATCTGACACAAGTTCTTTAGGTGCTCCATATCTTTGTAGAATATTCTTGTATATGAAGTCTGCAACCTTTTCCTCTTTTGTAGCTGGCAATGCCTTGACTTCTGCCCATTTTGTAACATAATCAGTACATACTAGTATATAATGATTTCCCTTGGATGGAGGATCTATTGGTCCAAAAAAGTCAATACCCCACTTTTCAAATGGTTCAATAGACACTTGTGTTTGTAATGGAATCTTTGTTGATCTTGTAGGTCTCCCCATTCTCTAAAATTGATCACAATGTTTGATGTATTGAGATGTATCCTTAGTCAAAGTAGGCCAAAAGTAGCCTACACCTAAAATCTTATGAACTATTCTTATGGTAGAGTAATGTCCTGCCCCTGGTTCATCATGGCCTTCAAAATATCATATACCTCAGTTTCCTATACGCATCTTCTCATTATATGATCTGCGCACAATTTAAACAAAAAACCATTAATCCATTCAAAACAAGAGCTTTCCCTAATTAATTTATTTTTCTATTTTGATGAAAAACTAGAAGGATATTTCCCAGTTACTAAGTAATTTGCAATATCAGAAAACCATGGTGATTGGATTGATATTGCAAATAAGTGTTCTTCAGGAAATACATCTTCTACGAGTTCATCATTACCTTGTAGAACTATTCTAGATAAGAAATCAGCTACAACATTATCTTTACCTTGTTTATCAATGATAGTTATATCAAAATCTTGGAGCAACAATAACCATCTAATTATACATCCTCCCACAACAAATTTATTTATAAGATAATGAATAGTTGCATGATCAGTATGCACAATAGTTTTATAGCCAGTAATATAATGTTGGAATTCATTTATAGAAAACACAACTGCTAGGAATTCCTTCTCTGTAGTGGTGTAATCTAGTTCTGTTGGATTGAGTTTTTTTCTTATATAATATATGGCGCACATTGCACCAAATTCATCCTTTTGCCCAAGGACTACTCCAATTGAAAAATTAGAGGCATCAATATTAATATGAAATGGTTCACCCCAAATAGGACTAGCTATAATAGGTGACGTTGTTAGTGCCTGCTTAATTTGATCAAATGACTCCTGACAAGATGAAGTCCATACAAATTCAGAGTCCTTTTTTAATAAATTGAAGAGTGGACTTGCAAATCTACTGAATCCCTCAATAAATCTTCTATAATAGCCAGAGTGTCCTAGAAAACTTCTTACATCAGTTTGGTTCCTAGGAGCAGGTATTTGCAAAATGATTTCAATTTTCTTTGGGTCTACCTTGATTCCTTATTTTGACACATGATGCCCTAGAACGATTCCTTTTGTCATCATTAATAAACTATTCTCATGATTTAATGACATTCTATGTTCTCTACATCTGTGTAGGACTCTATCCAGACTTTCCAAGGATTCATCATAAGTTTTACCATGGACTGTGAAGTCGTCCATATAAACCTCAACACATGTTGTTGTCAAATCTAAGAAAATAGAAAGAACAACACGTTGAAAAGTAGCAAGAGCATTACACAACCCAAAATTTAAAACCCTATAAGAAAAGGTACCCCATGGACATGTAAATGTAGTTTTGTCTTGATCCTCTAAGGCCACCTGTATTTGATTGTATCCACTAAATCCATCCAGAAAAAAAAAAAAAACTACTACCAAATAAGTTGTTTGACACTTGGTCTATGAAAGGTAATGGAAAATAGTCTCTTTTGTTCCTTTATTCAGTTCTCTATAATCTATAGACACCCTCCATTTGCCATTTTTATTAGGTACAACTACCAGTGGAGAAACCCATTTGATGTTAGAAATAGGATAAATAAATCCTACCTAGAGCAATTTCTCTATTTCCAATTTGACAAAATCTCTTAGAGTAGGGTTAATTCTTCTCTGGGGTTGTCTGACAGGTTTAACATCCTCAGTATAAATATGGTATGTACAAATTTCTAGATGGATTCCTCTCATATCCTTACAATCCCAAGCGAAGGCTCATGTATTTTTCTTTAAAATCCCTTTTAGCCCTTCTTCTTATTTTGATGTTAATGCACTATTGATAAGTAAGGGTTTGTCTGCTTGAATCAAAATTCATTTCATCTTTTCTTGAAGATTCAATGGGTCACCGATTAACATGTTTAATGGGAAAGGATGTGGGAGAAGTTGATGAAGTAATCCATTCTCATCTTGTTTTGTGATGTTTGAAAAAGGACAACAAGATGAGGTTTCAGATTCACTACATTCTCCTAGATCCTCTTCTCTTAAATTCAAAGAATTCTGATATTCCTCAGCATGTCCCACCAAGGTTACCATTGCAAGGCCTTTTATTTCTTCATCCTTAGAGTCAAGATCATCAATCCAGATTTGATTCTCAGATGCTAAATATAGTTTGGATGGTGGATACAACATCACTTCTTTTTGTTTTATTCCATTTGAAATAGTAATACTACCTGACCTACAGTTAATGAGTGCAACAAGAATTTATAGCCAAGGTCTTCCTAAAATAATAGGATAACCCCTCTTCCTTTGTTTATTTTTTAACACAAGGATATCAACAGGATAATCCCAAGTGTCAATGGTAACAATGACATCCTCTAAAATCCCCTCAGGTTTTGCTATTGACTGGTCAGCTAACTGAAGAACTGTAGTTGTAGGTTTAACATTCATTATCCCAATTGTTTTAGTTGTTTTCGTTGTAATAACATTAATGGCTGCTCCTAGATCAATAAGAACATTCTGAATTTCATTACCATTAATGCTAAGAGTAATCACGAGACTTCTTGGGTCACCATATTTTTTTGGAATTAATTTTCCTGAGAGGACATCCGACAACTTTCCTCCTAATTGAATGGTTGGGGGAAAATTATTTTTCCTCTCAAGTGTCTTAATACACAAATATTTAACCACATGGTTGATCTTTGGAATATCACAAATACCCCTTAATAGGGGAATTTCAATTTTTATTTTCCAGAGCTCATCAAAAATATGCGGATCAACCAGATCATTGTTTTTATCAACTTGCTCAATCAATGGTTCTTGATGGAGACATGAAGGAAATGGTGCTCATTAAGCATGATCTTCATTGATCCCTTTCTCTAATTCCTTTACTAAGTCTCTTTGCTGATATGTGGTAGTTTCATTAGTTTTTGTCGGTATAACCCTATTCCTCAAATGAATGTCTTTAATCTCAATGTTATTCAAATTGAGTGTATTAGGATCAGTATTATAGAAAGGTTGTTGAGTCTTAACATTTTTAGTATTTGGAATTGGCTGAGTAGGTATCTGAGGTTGATTGAGTGGTTCAGAGGTTGATTGTTGATTTTTCCCAATGAACTAATTTTGATTCCAGGGTCTCTTTGGCCCTTGATTTTTCCATTGGTTATTTCCTTGGTTAGGCTGCCATTGGTTAGCCTACCATTGGGTCTGATTTGGTTTCCACTAAGGTTGGTTTGATTGCCATTGAGGTTGGCTCCACTATGGATATTCATCTTGTGCCCATAATGGTACCTAAGGATTTGTCATGGGTGGAAGTGGATTCTATATTTGTTGAGGATTACATTGACTAGTAGAATTCCACTGATTTGACCCCCAATTAGAATTGTTTTTAAGCTGAGCAAAGGTAGGGTTGAACTATCTTTGTTTGGTAAAAATTAATTCTTCCTCAACTAGTTTCTTCAATTGATTCCTAATCTCAGGGAGGAGGCTACACTTGCTAGTAGCATGTCTTTTTTCACATATGTCACATAAATCAATTTGATTGAGAGGACATTCCCTCAGTGGATTCTTATCCATACATTTAGGATAGTAAATATCTAAAGGTTCCACTGTTATTCTATCAAGCTGAGAACTGAGATGAAGGAGAATGTCAGTTTTTAAATTTGCAATTTCTTCCATTACTTTAGAGACATCAGAGGAAGAACATTTATTCTTCTTTCTATAGCCTGGTCTTGTCCTAGAATAATTTCTATAGATTTCAATGATCTCTTCAAATGATTGTTTATTAATATCACTTTTCCTTGTTAAATTCAAGGCATCCCTAGAATCATCATCAATGCCTTTTAGAAAGATGGATTTACTGATTTCTTGATCTAATCCATTTCCACATCTCTTTAAAACAAATTGATACTTGTCCACATAATCTTCTAAACTTTCATCTTCCAGTTACTTCATTTTAAAGAGTTCCTCTTTTCTATCCCTGACTCTGGAATAATCTTGATATTTATTTAGGAATACTATTTCCATTTCCTCCCATGTATAACCCCATAAACCAACATAAGGTTGATTCCTTAAGAGTTGATGGAAATAATTTCAACTTCTTATTATCAGATGTATAATCATAAGTTTGGCATAATACTTTGAACTCAAACAAAAACTGAGCCGGGTCTTCCAAAGTTTTTCCTCTAAATGTCCGCAAATTAGAAGGTGAGATATTTTTTATTGGTGGCTCATTAGCCCGGACATTTATGGAAATGGGAAAGGAAAAAATTATGTTGGGAACCTCCTCCTCCTGATCTCTGTCTCCCATGCTTTCTGACTAGGTAGATACTGACCTATCTAAGGGTGAACTTGTAGCACTAGCCTGGAACTCTCCGATATGATTCTCTAGATCTCCTCTTATAAGTCTTCCAGATTGATCTTTGAAAATATTCATTAACTAATCTTACCAACACCTAAGGCTTTGATTTCACTTTTTTTTTTTAAGACAAATTGAGATCCCTAGTGACGACGCCAAAAATGATAGTAGGAAGTCATTGTTGTCACAATTAGCACTCATTTAATTTTAATGTCAACCCAGGGGGTTTCTAAAGCTATCTACGGTAAGAGTTGGATCGATCTTTGGGGGGGGGGTGTTTGGTAATTTTGGCTTGGTTAGGAGTGATTCAAAGCTATTTCCCTATTTTTTAAGAGTTTTTATGAACTAACATTATATTCCTGATTTATCCTAAATGACTTAGAAATGGATTCTAGACAGAGAAATTTTGTTTCAAGACAAATAGTTCATGAAGGAATGGAGAATTAATTTAATCTAATCTGCGGAACTTGAAATCCAATTAAAACTTGAGTAACTACTTGAAAATAAACTATTCCATTTCCCATTTACTAATTTGACAAGTAACTATTTTCCTTTGCATAGCATTCATCAACATGGTATCACATACTATTTCAGTTATATGAATGACTTCTGAATTAAAAATGAACTACAAAACTTAATGAACAAAACAAAGAAGAAACAATGATGCAACAAACTTCGATCTAAATTGCCTTCAACTTATGAAAATGAAATGATTTCAGCTTAAGCTAATAGTAAAATGAAACGTAGCAGTATTAATCAAATAGTCAAATCTGAACAACTAACAAGTCACCTCATTTAGAAAGCAAGTCAAAAGAATCCTTGAACACAATGTTGAGATCAACTTCCTTCTCATTTCCAAGTAATGTGCCCAAAATAGGGTCGAGTTACATAAAAGATTCTAATCCTAATAACAAAAACGAAATTACATGAGAAAGATCAAAAGCTTGATACGATCTAACATCCAACTGTGTTGGATATGGATATAAATATCCAATATTATTTTGAAAATATCAGAAAAGCGGGAATTTTAATCTTCATCCAATCCAAAAGATATCTTAGCACGCAGGAATAAGCTGACATTGATTCTTGTAACTATCCTTAGTTGCATTGATTTCCAAATTTATGAACTGGTGTACAGTGTTGGAGCTTGAGCTATAGTAGGTGATATGTTTATCTAGCATGATGAGTTATAAGATCGCCATCGTCAATTATCTGAAGATGAGTCACAAAATTTTTTTCCATCCCTTACTTTGAAACGGAATCAGTTATCATATGGCTGAACATTAAATATTAACTCAAGATACATGTACACACATAATAAAGTTTAATCACCACATTTTAATTGTGCATAAATAGAGAATAATAATTTATATTAACCATACATATTCTAAATTTTTATACTTTCACAAGTTCATAAAACATACATAAAAGAGAGAATTATGAGTTTTCAAGGCCAAACATAAAGTATTTAAAAGGTTAAAAAAATAATGATTATGAGGTCAATGCAGAGCCTCATCAATTATCTTATCTAGTTCAAAGGCATTCAATTTTGCCTCTTCTTCTACTATTTCTTGTTTTCTCTCCATCAAAACATTCCACAATTCTATAGGTAATTGTTTCTTTGTGTTCTACATATCTATTTCAAGAACAATAATTTTTTTTACAATGGGGAACACAAACATGTCATAACCATAATTTCTTATTTTTTAATCAAGTGTGGAATTTCCAAACAAAGAAACTTGTTGTGGATTATGCTTAGGGTGTACCTAACCCACTCATCCAGATAACAAAACATGGGGAACTTGCTTCAAACATCAAGATTCTTATTCGTCAAAGCCCCAAACTTTGATTTCATCTCAAAATAATCACTAGTAAGCTCTTTATACCATACATCATTCAACTTCATGTGATTATATTCTTCCATTTTAACATGGATGTATGCCCTAACATCCTCTATGTGAAAAAATCCATACAAGATGTGTGAAAACACACCATCTAGATTATCCATCAAGGATTTGTCTAGATGACTCTTCAATTTGTGTCAAGGATATTATGAAACCTCAACCACTTGCGGTGTATAAATATTTTCAATAAATTGAAGATTCTTTTTGAAATTAGGGCAGATATAAACTTGAAAAATACCTTTAATCACTTTCCAAATAGGGTTTTTGTGTGCCCCAAAACTCAAGCACTTTGATCACTCCAATTCACTTTTTCACTGCTCTGCTCTTCTCAAATGCTTGTTGCAAATTAATTTGATCAAGTGGAATAACTTATAACCCTTTCAAATTTTGACCTAATTCACCATAAATGCTTCAACTGATAAAGCTTTCAAAGCCTTGATTGTATGCACAATCAACTTCAAATGATCCTCAAATTTTTGCATCATGATATTTTCTATCGAGATCTTCTCCAATAGATCAAATGCATTGATCTACATCACATATCCTTATGTTGAAGCATCAACACCATTTCTATGGCATGGGATGAAATATTTTCATTAAAGATCCCCCTAAGCCAAAACTCTCTTCTCAGTTTCTAAAGGAAACATCTGCATCGGATGCTAGTATAGACTCATCTTTAACCTCTATCTCTTCCTTCTTTGTCTTTTCCAGATCAAATTTGTGTATTGGATCATTCTTCTTTATCAAATTTTTTTTCTTCATGTTTCTACTTCTACAAAACTTATAAATGTGTCCAAGTCTATTGCAATTGTAGCATATGGCATTCCTTTGACCAATCTTACTTCCATTCATTCTAGATTTGCATTGATTAGCTTTATGCCCAAATCCATTACATGTATAATAGTTTAGTTATTGAAGATTGAACCATTCTATCATTGTTATAATCATTCATCATTTAAATTTTTCATTCATTAGCTCTATGACAAAATATCTTGCATGTAAAACATTGACCGAGAAATATTGAACATTTTGATTCATTTTTCTTCTACATTTCATAGACTTATGTCCACATCTATTGAAATAATAATAGAAACCATTAAAATATGGGTATCTTTTTGCATTTGGTTGTCTAATCGATGTTATTCTAGCTTCATTCATTTGATTCTAGATTTTCTTACCATTGTTCTTCTTATTTTTAGTCTTCTTTTGTTAATTGATCTTCTTTTCAACATTTGTTGTCTGATCTACATTTGAACTTTCACCTTTTTCAAATTCTAAGCCTTCTTTACCTTTGGAACCTTTCTGATTTGCAATCATTTCATCAAGATTTGTAGAGCTCATCTTGAATTTTTCTTCATGACTCATTTCTTTTTGAAGATCTGATATGAGATTCACAACTTCTTGTTCAAGCTTTGTACATTCTTCATATTTTCTTTTCACCATTGCATTCAAACATTCTTTAACTTGCATTTTCAGACTGATAATCGTTTCATTTGCTTGCTTCAATTTCTCATTGACTTCCTTATGCATTTCTTCAAATTTCTTGATTTTCTCTCTCAAATTTTTGATGCATTCATCCATTTCTTTGAAATTTTCTTTTAGATTTCTATTTTCACCTTCAGTTCTTTCCATATCTTCAAGAGAAACTTTGAGTTCTCCATTTATGCCAAATATACAATCTTCTTCTATAAATCCAACAACAAGAATCTCTTTTGGAGGAATAGGTAGTCTTCTAATAGCCATGTGTTCAACCTCCAAGATCTTCCCCAAGCGGTTAAGCTCCTTCCAAGGAACCAAGCTCCGATACAAATTTTTGAACACTTAGAATACTGAGAGGGGGGAGTGAATTAGAACTCTTTTAAACCGCATCACCATTTAGACATTCAATGCTCATAGCACAATCAATTTGTAATATTGAAATAAGACATGAAAACAATCAATACCATCACATAACACATGAACACAAGATTTTTACGTAGAAAACCCAAAATGTGAAAAACCATGGTGAGGATTAGCTCACAATATATTATAAACAGTTATAATATATTACATAAGTGCTCATGATAGGTTGACTCTATTGAATAAATCAGATACTGAGAGGGGGGGTGAATCAATATCCACTAACTCTTATTGAACAATCTCCATTAATTTATTTCATTATAGAACATAAAAGAGTGATAACACAACATGACATTCATAACACTGAAACACCAGATTTTACATAGAAAACCCAATGAGGGAAAAACAACAGTGAGGATTAGTTCAGAATATATAGTTATATCAAAAGAACTGTCTGACTGCTAGATACAAAATATCACTACTTACAGAGGACTTGTTGTCCAAAAAGGAGGCTCACTACCTACATAAATGTATAAACAAAATTTGGCTAACCGCCAAAGTTGAACTAATGAAGATATACCTCAAGTGTTGATTTCATTCTCTATATGCTCAAAGTGTTCACTCGTAGACTGATCTCCAATTCACACACTTATACTTCTATTTTTCACATTTGCATCACACGTCATAAAACCTTGCACGTCTCTCTCTCTTTTCTCTATATTTGTATCTTCTAAACATCTTCTATAAATACCTATATGCAATATTTAGGTCGGCATCAAAAGATAATTCAATCATGTCAAAACATCATGAAGTTGGTTGGGACCAAGGCTAGGTCTTCACATATAATTCACAATCCAATCTACTAGATATTAGGTCAGCCAAAACTTAATATCAAAATGTAAATACAAAAACCGATGCCAGTGCATCTGCCAAACATCTAAGAATTCATGCATACACGCTTCCAACCATTATAAAACTTTTCCCAAAACCTTAGATCATACCGAATACCAGAGAGCATATCTGGACCAAAATTACCAGAATTATTGGATCAAATACCGGATGGGATAAACTAGTTCTACACACTGTTACAGGGTACCAAACCAACATGGTGGCATCAATGACAACCTAAGACACATTTCCAACAATCTCCCCATTTTTCATTGATGGCAACATAAAAAAATCTAATTCAAAAATTCATCTCTCCAATATCTCTCCTAAAAAAAATTCAACTCCCCTTATCTATATCTCTCCCCAAAACTCCATTTCTCTCCCCCTTTGACATCAATGGAAAAGGGCACCAAAAAAAGGAGAAAAATGACATGGTGACATTCAAAATTCCAAAAACTTCAAAAAATTCAATTCTTCAAACCATAAAAAACGTTTTTACTTCAAATAAATTTTTGTACCTTTCTTTGACCATCGGAAGAAATTTCTTCCATTCCAAAACAACACAATCCATTCTTGTAGACACACTTTCCAACACAGCCAACAGTGTGAAGGAGGAAGACCAATCCAAGGATGAACATTGTTTTTCATAGTCTTTAGCATCAAAGAGTATTCCAGCAAGATGGTCTAGCCGGGCCTCAAAAATCTCCTTTAGAAGCCAGAAGGTCTTCACAATATCATCCCTCTTTCTCTATATAATAATTATTTTATCTTGCAACTCACCAATTCTCAATATTTTTCTGCAAAGATGTTAAATTTCTTCCCAATACTGTTTACCTCAGATTATATTGCTTCAATTCTGCTTCAAAAATTATCAACTGTTGTAGGTCACCAGAGGCAATAATTGTAAATAACAGTAATTTCTTTCATGCACTCCTTTGTTTCCACAATCAACTCAGCTAACCTCTATTTTTCTTTAGTACATCTCTTTTCAATCAGATCTTCCAGTTTGCGTCCTTTCAGACCTTCAAGCAACATTATTTCTTCAATCACTTCAACTAGATTCTCAAGCAAAGAATCAGAAACAATACAAACATCAATATTATTGTAAAATAGATACTCAATCAGAGCATCATCAACTTTAATCATGTCAACCGGAGAGGCTATACTCCAAAATTCACCAACTTTCTATTATAGCTCTTAAATAACAAAATTTCTTCTATTACCTTCTTCTGCTATCGTGAGATAAGGAGACTTCCAACACCTGCTTTCGAATATCCACAATGTTCTCTTCAATGTTCTTTGACTCGCTTCAGAAATGCTTCAAGAGAGTTCCAAATCACTTTACAATTCCTTTGAATGTAATGATGATAAAAAATGATTCGATAAACTTCCTTTATATTCCATCATTTTTCCCTAACTCACATTAAATGCAAAAAGTTAAACTTTTCTTCCATTTCAACTGAGAAAACCCTAATTCACTCTGCAAAAGAACATGCTTGCATATTTTCTACTGGTTACTTTTGTAACATATTAGTCCTAAAAAACTTCATACTATATTCACATGCAAGTACCTAGCATGTCGTACTTCTGGGGGTTTAATTTATTTTTTGATAATGCTCCCCCTAAGACCAGGCTAGGTCTAGTTCCCGAAGCAATCATTTGCACAGGATGAAGGTACAGATGCATCAGTAGTCTTTGATTATTCTTTGTTTTACCATATCTTGATCATTTCCTTCTTAACCTCTTCCTTGTCAATCTTTTCGACTGATTTATCATTCTTCACTAGAGCAGGCTGCTTTCCCTTTTTACTTCTACAATCTTTTGAAATATGTCTCAGTTTCTTGCAATGATAACATATAATGTTTCTCTGTCTAGTTTGATTTACACTCATCCATGTTCTGCATTGATGGCTTTATCTCCAAACATGTTACAGGTATAACAATATCCATCAAAAGATTTATTTATCCTTCCTCTATCAAATATGTTCATCATCACTCTACTAACCATCCTTACTTGTGATTTCCATTGAGTAGCTTTATGTCCTATCTTCTTGCATGTATAAAATTGTCTGAAGAAGGGACCAAAAAACTGATTCAACCTACTCCTACACTCAGTTGCCTTATGTCCAAATTTATTACATGAAAAAAATACACTGTTGAAAGATGAGTACCTTTGTACATTTGATTATCTAATAGGTGGTTTCCTTCCATAATTTATTTTCTTCTTTCCTTTATCCTAAGTCTTATGATTATCTACTAGATTTGAATTTTGCATTTTTCCATCAACTTCATTTCCTAAGCCAATTTTTTCCTTAGAGGGTTTATGTCCAACTATTAATTCATCAAGCTTAGTGGAGCTTGTCTGAAAGTCATCTTCATAGAGTTTTGCTTTCTCAAGATCTTTTAGATTTATCACTTCCTATTCAACTCTAGAGAAAATGTCAACCTTGCTTTGCATCATTGTCTTCAAACATTATTCAAATTTCACCTTTTCATTTATCTTCAACATCAGTCTGATATTCTCATCATTTGCTAGCTTCAATTCTTGACTCACTTCTCTGTATATTTCTTTAAATTTCTTTGACTGCTCTTTCAATTTACAGACACAGTCATTAGCTTCATCAAGATTCTCCTTCAGATCTCTATTCTCAATTTCAGCCTTGTCAAGATCTTCAAGGGTAGTTTGAAGCTCTTCTTTATGCATTTTTAAATCTGTAGGATCTCCCTCAAGTTGTTAAGCTTCTTTAGAGGAACTAGAAATCTCTTATACCAATTGTTGAATAAATCGGATACTGAGAGGCGGGGGGGTGAATCAATATCCACTAACTCTTATTGAACAATCACCATTAATTTATTTCGTTATAGAACAAAACAAAGCAATAACACAACATGACATTCATAACATTGAAACACCTAGATGGAAAAACCAATGAGGGAAAAACCATGGTGAGGATTAGCTCACAATATATAGTTATATCAAAAGGACTGGCTCATTGCTAGATATAAAAGGTCACTGCTTACAGAGGACTTGCTGTCCAAAATGTATACACAAAATTTGGCTAATTGCCAAATTTGAACTGATGAAGATACACCTCAAGTGCTGATTTAGTTCCCTATATGCTCAAAGTGTTCACTCGTAGACTGATCTCCAATTCACACTACTTCTTTTCTTTTTTGCATTTGCATCACACATCATAAAACCTTGCATGTCTCTCTCTCTCTTTTCTCTATATTCGGATCTTCTAAACATCTTGTATATATACCTGTATGCAATAGTTAGGTTGAAATCAAAATATAATTCAATTGTTTCAAAACATCATGAAGTCGGTTGGGACCAAGGCTAAGTCTTCACATATAATTCACAATCCAATCAAATAGATATTAGGTCGGCTAAAACATAATATCGAAATGCAAATACAAAAATTGATACAGGCACATCCCCCAAACATCTGAGAATGCATACATACACGCTTCCAAAAGTTATAAACCTTTTCCCAAAACCTTAGATCTTACTGAATACCAGAGAGCATATGTGGACCAAAAATACTAGAATTACCAGATCAAATACTGGATGGGATAAACTGGTTCTGCACACTGGTACAGGGTACTGGACCAACATGGTGACATTAATGACAACCTAAGACATATTTCCAATAGACTCACTACCCACTGGAAGAAGACATAGATAGAATAGATTGGGGCACAAAACCAAGTTTTAAACTATTACAATTGCATCTACATATGCATGAATTATAGTTCTATTGAATCTGAAAATATAGACTTAACACACTTCATACTGATTTGACTTAGTACTCTACTATGCTTTGCATTCACTCTATATTCACACAATTTGCATCCACAAACTCTTGTCACACATCACTACACATAAAATACTAAAACAGATCTTTCATATATGTTGGTGTGAATAAATTTCATGTACCCAGTTATTTCACTTACTAGGGACTTAGGGGACATATTCAGATGTTAAGTTTACTTAGGTCCTAAGATTATTTATAGAAGGTGCTAGTTGTGACTAGTTGTTATCTTATCTTTTGACAACTAACACATGTGACCTAGGTAGTTGTGATAAGTTGTATCATGTCATATGATTATGACACTTTTCATAATCTTATGACATCTTATGTCTCACTTGGCTATATAACCAAGGGTCTCTCACACATTGTACACACAACTCCATTGATTTTTTTGCATTCATTGATAGGAATACAATTTATTCTTGTCATACTGATATTCTGAGTATTTTGTGCTTTCCATAGGCCTTTAGATCTTGGGTGGCTATCTCTATAGCCAAATCTTACAATATATGTCTTCTTCACCTACAACATCAATTACGTCAGCCTAATTAGATGTAATAAGAAAAATGTAACTTGTCAGCTTAAGATCCATTCATACACACTTCATGCAAATATTCAACTCATAAAACAATGAGATAGGTTGGAATGAACCTAAAATAGAACCCACATAATGGATAAAAACATGTTCAACCTCCACAATGCACCCAACTCATTAGGTTGGCACTAGTAATGACCTAAATACAAAATTTTCCAACTATACACCCACATTCAAACACATGGGCCTCCAAACTCTATGCCATTTGGAATATACACACTACTAACACCTATCAACCTTTTCATAGAACTGCAAAGCTAGATTCCAATCCATAGAGAAGTGTAGATTTATCAAAATATATGCATTGAACTGGAAAATGACTATAACTGCCAATCCAAACTTCTGTTAATCATAACTTCCACACCAAGAGGGAAAACAAGATGAAACTCTAGAATTAGGTTCCTCTATCTACAAAAAAATTTATATTAAAAGCACAGAGAACGATCTTAATAAGTGGACCAATGTGGACCCAAAAATCTTATGTTTGTACACAAAATTTACCTGTATTGACACTTAGTCAATTTCTATATTAATTACTTTTAACAAATCAAACCTTCTTGCAAAATTACCTTTCATACTCATCCTCAAACATGTTTAATCCATCCAAATTCATCTGCACAATGATCTTCATACCAAAATACAATGTTGACATCAATGACAACACTACAATACATAACTGTATAACTTGTACTCATACCACATACTCATGTTGTCAGAAAATGCATTAATGACAAACTCCTTATTTCTCCAACACATTTAAGTTTGTTGAGTCAATGCATTAATTCAATATAATGTAGATTTATGTAGCTTCAATCATGGATAAACACCTCTTGAATGGTGCTCAACTGCTCGATAGTAGAATGTACTACTTCATGAAGTTTTATGTATATTAGGATAAAAGTACAAAGTTGTGCCATACTTTTAGCCAACTTATCAGCACAAGTGAATTTTAGTATTTATAACTAAAAAACAATCTTTTTATTGAGCATATGATCTAGTAAGATTCATCTAGATAAGTTAAATATGTTCACAACTTTTTCAACTAAAATTGTTGGGTAAGTGCATATGTAGCACCATTTTGCAGCCAATTTACTAAAAAATAAAATTATTTGAAAAAATTAATGTTTCAACAACTCCTACTCATATAATTTTTATTTTTTTTAAATGTAAAAATAACTTAATATAGACCCATAAGTGTATTTTTCAAATATATATTTATTTTAATAGTTCAATTATTATTTATATTTTTTACTAAAAGTAGGTTATCAACACAAAAATATTAGGTTCATTACCATGTCAAGAAAAATAATAAAACTTACTAAAAAGAATTTAAAAAAATATGACGCCCTAGATAAAATAATCTAGATTAAGATAGTATAATTTAGATTCTATTTTAGATAAAGAATTAATATAAAAGTTGACATTGAGTGGAAACAATTGTGTTTTAATACACACATATTTAAATATTTATTTAAAAATATATATTCATTAAAATTGTAAAAAAATATATACATGCCCTAGAGTTTCAAATTATAAATATACACAAAAAATCTAAAGGAGAAAAATAAAATTAACTATATAAAGGTTGATGTCTCATGTAATGTCATTTTTCAATATTTTATCAATAACTAAATTATTGTGTTAATTTATTAAAAACTATGCTCATAATTTTTTAATTTTGTCAAAAAATATAAATAGAAAATATACTAAAAAATTCATATTATATTACTTTCCATAATTTCAAAATTCAAAACATATATGCCATTTTCTAGTGATTCAAGTTTAAAATTTAGATCAATGTTGATTGTTTCTTTTATAAAAGTGTGACACAACTTTGTACTTTTACCCATCAATCATAATTTCTTCTATTGGCATTATGATTGGGAGCCTTCATAAGCAGTGATTTTTTTAGTGGCTAATTTGGAAATCCAAAATTGGCTAATAGTTCGAGCTATAACGTGACTTGAATTGCCACATTTTTACAAAAAATTATTATAATATTATTTAAATCACCAAAAAAATTATTTTATTAAAATTCGCCATAATATTCGATACATGATTAGATCAGATTCACCTAAATTTTATAAATTGTAGTAGAAATCTATATTCACCAATAGTTGTACCTGTAGATTAAATATGTAGATGTATCTTTCAAATGATGATGAATAATCTGCAACTAGAATAAACAAAGTTAAATCCTAATCTAAACAATAATCTAAAATCTAACAACAAAGAACGAGGAAATAAACTAAACAAACTTAAACAATTTAATGGAAAGCTCTCATTGAATATGTGTTCACCCCTTCAAATTATCTTGATTGTTCTTTTCCATTTTTCCTTTTCAATATTCTTGCCCTCAGATTTGTGTTTGAATGCAAGTATAGCTTTGTTGAGTGTCTAAGGAAAATATCGAAGATAAGTCTCTTCTCAAAAGTGTTTGATTTCTTGAGTAATGATTTCGGGAGGAAGAATAATGATTATGATAGGCCATTTTATAGATTTTGGGTTTTCAAACGATCGACTAAAATTGAAAGAGAGATCGATGGATGAGATTGATGAATGCCATGCGATGTGAGTTTTGTATTAGATAGAACGTGAGTTAGAACGCGAGTTAGAACACGAGTTCAGGAAAGATTGTAGATAGAGACTAAGTTAGAACGTGAGTTAGAACACAAGTTTAGGATCTTAATCTCCAAAAATTGAAGAAATAGACTTTGTATGCAAAAGATAAAGTTAGAACTCGAAGACTAATGCATTCGAATGCAAACATGAGTTAATTAATTAAATAAATATATTCAATTAAAAAACATATCATGCATATGATTTAGAACTAGTTAACTGACTAGTTGTGACAGAGAGTCTTCTCGCAAAGATAAACTGGTGTTGAATTCAGAGATAACTGGAGAACTAAAAATAGATCTCGAGTCAAAAGGTGAGTGAATGACTTAGATAACTGAATGATAGAGGAATGTGACATAAATAATTAAATATGAATTAAATGTTAACTTAATTCAACATTCGAAAATAAGAGACTTAATTAAATAAATAAAGTAATTTATTTAATTTGACTGTTTGAAAGGTGGAATTGAATAAATTAAATAATAAATATTTAATTATAGATAAACGGGGTTAAATGAATAATTAAATAAAGATATTTAATCATAGTTGGAAAAGTATGATAAAGGGGTCATTTAATAATAAATTATTTAATTGATAGATAAAGGGGAAGAATTAATTAGTTTGCAACATAATTAAATAAATATGATTTATTTAATTAATCAAGTTGAATAAAGGTTATTAATGAATTAATGAATTAATTAAAAAGAGGTATTTAATTAATAGAGGAAATATGTGTTAGAAAGGGTAATTAAATAATTAACATTATTTAATCACGACAACGGACCGTAGAAAATTATGTCGAATGTGTACTCGTAGGCCTAGCCCAGTTTTCAGTGTCTACAATAGTATATCATAATTATTAGTTGCTTTAGGGCCATATTTCCAATCTTTAGTTTCCACCATTGATTTACAATATAATATAATGGCCATTGTTATATTTTGTGAGGTAAAATATACTTGTGATATGTAATTCTCATGGGGCCTGCAATTTTGTGCCCTATGAGCATTACAAATCGTGGGTACATTTTACCTTGCACATAATACAATGAGGGTCATTAGATCAAGGATCCAAAAGAAATTTTGGGCCCCATGAGCATTACAGATCACAAGTATATTTTACATTGTAGAATATAATGATGGTCGCTAGATTATATTTTAAATCAATGGTGACAAGTAAATATTATAGTTTTCTCTGTAAACCCATTGATAATTTCCACCCTTTGGGCCCTACTTTTTCATAAGAATTATTTTTTTGGATTATGTGGATTCACCATCATAATTAATGCATTTTCCTATTTTTTTCAATATTCGTCAGAATTTTCTATAAAATTTTAGTGATGTAAAAAATTTCCAATAAAATTGATATTTTTTTGAAAAAAAGGAAAGATTCGCCAATACAAATTAATTTTTTTCTTAAAAAGTGAAAGATTTGCCAATATTTTATATCTTTTTTTGAGGGTGATTTCTTAAATTTATCACTGTTCATAAGTTATAATATAACTATATATATGTAGTGTCTAAGTTATTTGCAACGTAGTTGTTACACTCCCAACTATTTATGCTTGATGCTAAGGAATTTTTGATCTGATTAGCACTAGATTTTTATATCCGAAATTTATATTATTATGTTGTAAATATTCAGTGATACTTGTAGTTGCATTAAGATTGAATTTATCTCAATGATAGGAAACAAGTTTGTGGAAGTGTAGTGGAAAGGTATGTAACTCCATACAAACTCTTTATTTTTATTAATGTGTGATTGAAGTTGAATCAAAATATTTACCTCTTAGGCATTTCATGCAAATCTCATAACAATAGCACAAAATAATTTTCAGAAGGTAGTTGTGTGCATTCCATTCTTTGTCTTGTTCATTTTGGTCTTCATCTTGTTCAATTGGCATATGAGCATGTTTGTCTATGCGACAAAGATAGGTCATTTTTAAATAACTGAATTGTTTGATTTTGAATATATTATTTTGATGGATTTGATATTTGATTTTTGGAATTTTATCATTCATCTATTCTTGTGACTACAAAAAAATACACTATTATGTGCACTTATTTCTTTTAAATGAAAGTTTGACTTTTCTAGATTAAACTGCAAGCTAGATGTATAAGCTAAATATAACATGGAAGAGAAAAAATGGTATTACACTTACTTAGTTATTGCATGTACTATAAATATTTCTAGTAAAGAAATGATAATAAGGTCAATGCATGTTAGTTATAGTTTCATGAAAGAAACAAAGAAAAAATTTAATTATCAAAAATTTATTGCTTGAAAAAGGGAGTTCATTTTAATTTTGTATAATACCATTTAATAACGCATAAAAAAATGAATTGAAGAAAAAGATTAATTTAATCATATGTCAGAAGGAATATAGGGTTTAAAATTGTTTTTATTTGATCATAGAAAAATGTTTCTCTTGAGTGTTCTCTTACTATGGTTATCTTGTATTTTATTATCATTGAACCCAACAACCTATATATTCATCTCTATCAACAAATATTTCCTTCAACTCAAGGCATCTACAACTCTATTTGACCTTCCACTCCTATGCTTCAAAACAAAATTATAACATTTCAAAAATGCAACCCATTTTAAGTGCCTTTGATTTAACTTTCCTTGACTATTGAGATATTGCAAAGCCTGGTGGTCAGTATATAAAAAAAATATTTTGGAAACAAACAGTGTCTCCATTTCTTTAAAGCCTGAACTATAGCATAAAGCTCCTGATCATAGATAGAATATTTCTTCTTAGCATCATTTAACTTCTCACTAAAATAGGAAACAAGCTTACCTTCTTGACTCAAAATAGCCCCTATGGCAGTGCCACTAGCATCACAATCTACCTGAAAGACCTTATTGAAATCTAGAAGTGCCAAAATAGGTTGCTCTGTAACTTTATTCTTCAACATATCAAAACTTTTGGCTACTCCTATATTCCACTTAAACTCTTTCTTATCCCACCTCATTGCTTTAGTTATAGGTACACAAATACTACAAAAATTCCTAATAATATTTCTATACAAACTAGCTAGACCATGAAATGAACTTACCTATTTAACACTCCTCAGGTTTGGCCATTCAATGATAGCTCTCACCTTCTCTGGATCCATTTTAGGACCCTCTAATGAGACAACAAATCCTAGATACACCAACTCCCTCTTCACAAAACTACATTTCCTCAAATTAATCAACAACTTCTCCTCCCTTAGCTTCCCAAAACAATTTCGGATATGCATTAGGTGTTCCTCTAATGTCTTACTAAAAATCAAAATATCATTCATATAAACAATAACATTTTTTTCTAAAAATTATTTTAATACCTCATTCATAAGCCGCATAAATGTGCTCAGTGCATTGGTTAGCTCAAAAGGCATGAATAGCCACTCGTATAATCCCTCCTTTGTTTTGAAGGCTATCTTCCATTCATCTCCTTCTCTCATCTAGATTTGGTGATATCCACTCTTCATATCTATCTTCGTGTTCAATACTTAGCTCCACTCAAAAAATCCATAATGTCATCCATCCTTGGCAAGGGGAATCTGTACTTGATGGTGATCTTGTTAATGGATCTAGAATCTATACACATCCACCATTCCCCATCCTTCTTTGGTGCTAGTACTACATGTTTTGCACATGGAATCAAACTCTCTCTGATCAATCCCTTCTACAACAACTCTTTCACTTTTCTATTCAACTCTTCACTCTCTATTGGAGTCATACAATGAGCTACCTTATTCAAAAAATTGGCTCCAGGAATCAGGTCCATTTGATGACTAATCTTCCTTACTAGAGGCAAACCTTTAGGTACATTATCATAAACAATTTCCTGAAACTCATTCAATAAATATGAAACTTCTACTAGTACCTCATTAGTATATTCTTTATCAAATCTAGGGATTAATAAAAAACACATATGCTCATGCCTCATACCTTCTAGGAACTTTCTTCCATCAACCAAACAAATTCTTGCATTACTACATACCTTTACCTCTGCCTCTTTCAAGGGATTCAACTTATGACCAAATCCATCCTTTGTTAAAGAATAAGTGTTGGCATGTCCATCATGTACTGCTCAGTGATCAAATTTCCATGGTTTTCCTAACAACATATGAAAAAAATCCATAGGCATAATATCACACAATACCTTATCATGGTAATTTCCTATCTTAAAATTTACCAAACATTGTTCATTTACCAAAGCTTTATGGTCCTTTTGTGGCCAATAAATTTGGTATAGGTTCAGATGCCTTCTTCTCTCCAACCACAACTTACCAACCATTTCTTCTTAAACAAGGTTATCAGTACTACCTCCATCAATAATAACATTGAAAACTATATCTTCACACTTACATCTGGTGAAAAATGAATTCTTCCTTTGATTTGGTTCCTTCTCCTCATTCAACAAGGTTCTTCTAGTAACAAGAACCTCTCCTCTTTCTACATCCTGAGAATGTGAAGACTCAACATCTTCATCTACATGTGCAACTCATGCATTACCCTTAGGTCTTCTATTTGTCCTTCCTTAATGTTGAGGACACTCATAGGCTCTATGTCCTTCTTCTCCACACTAGAAATAGGTTCCACAAAAGCCTCCTCTTCTCGGCCCTCATCCAGATCTTCCTCTTCCTCTTTTCTCTCCATTATTCTGATCATGAGGATGGTAGGTGGTATCTTCTTTCTGGTTCTGGCTGCTACTGGATCCTCCACCCTTCTTTTGATCTTCATTTCAACCTCCATGAGACCGTCCACTATTCTTTCCACCATGGCCTCCACCTCGTTATTTGTTCTCAAACCTCTTGTTCAATCGTTCTTCAACCTTTAGAGAAAATTGATAAGCATCCTCAATGGTGGTCATTTTTACCAATGCCAATTATTCATGTATGCTTGGCTTCAATCTGTTAATATAATGAGAAAATTTCTCTTTATTTGCCTCAAAATGTCATGTTTGAGTCAATACCTTGTGAAATTACTTTGTTTATTAATTCACTGTCCTTATTCCTTGAATTAAGCTCTGCATCTTCTTGAGAAGCTCCAATTCATAATCAACTTGAATAAATTATTTCTTCAATTTTGACACCATTTATCCCATCTGGAAATTTTATCTTTTCCTTGTCTTCCTCTTTCTAACTAGACCTCTTTCCACCATATATTGGCATGAAATTTCAATTTTGTCTTTGCAAACCTTACTCTATGAGGATCTTCAATCTCCTCAAAATCAAAAAATTCTTCCATGTGGGTGAACCCACAAAAGTGGTTTACAATTTGAGTGAGGAAGGAAAACTTCCAAAAAACTGACCCATTAAAAAAAAATCATTTTGGGGGGTTCGAGCAAACTCTAGGTTCGAACGAATCCCAAAGAGGTTCGCTCGAACTAGGGTTTGAATGAACCCCTTTTCATGTGGGAACCCATGTTTCCCATTATGGAAAGGGGGTTCCCTCAAACCCTAGTTCAAGTGAATTAGGGTTTGAGCTAACCCCTTAGGTTTGCTCGAACCCCCTTTTCCCACCTTCCCACCCTCTGACATAAAAAAAATCTAGATTTTTGCCCTTCAAAGCTCAAGTTGAGGATGAAAATGGATGAGAATTCATACACCCAAGTGGAAGATGGTAGTCCTCAGAATGAGCTATCTAATGAATATACTTTTAATATGTTTTGTTTTTATTATGTATGTGTTTTTTTTAGTTTTATTAAACATAGGTTTTTCACCGAAAAATCAAGCTCTTTGTTCTGCACATGTGGAAAAATAGCAGATTATCAAAATAAAATTTTGAAAAATATGTTCAGGTTGGGTATTGATGTCCTTGATCCATTCAAAAAAAAAATATTGAATTTTGTTACATACAAAAAAATTTATGATGTATACGGTTTTCCTATGTATGAATTTTAATTGGTATGACTTTGGAACTTGATTAAGGAAAAAATATTCAATAAAAAACTATAAATCCAAATGAAAATGCTAGATATCATAGTTACAAATCTAAATTCAAAAAAAATAGAATTTTATCCTTCATACAAAATTTTTTAGGTTGTATACGGTGAGAGTCACTCCTTAAAAATGTTGTTTAAAAAACAAACCTAGTTTTTGAAAGAGATGGAAAAATAAGTGCAATCTGATTCAAAAAAAATTGAAAAAAGTATATTTACAATCTATAGACAAAATTCCACAAATCACTAGTTTTTATCATCTTCAAATTCCTCATGGTTTAGCCACTATAGGATCCTGAAAGTGAAGATTTAGTTAAAAAACATTAGTTTAGTGTCCAGTTTTCCCAAAAATTGTAAACCAGTATTGTGGGATCACCCATGTCATTGACCCAATCGATCAATTCTTTAGGATTCAAACTTCCATCGAAAGTTGAAACCTCCATTTCAGGTTGCTTCTCAATGCTTGAGATTGCTCACAACAATATTCTTTCTCCGGGATCCATTGGATCTTGCTCTTCCTCTTCCATTTCCTCATTTTTTTCATCTTCACTGTCACCTCTTTCTCGTTGCACATCTTTTGTTCAAACCTCTAGTTGCAAGGTTTCTAATTGCCTTCTAAGGGCTCTGATTTCATCTCTAGGTGGATCTCTTCCTCCACCACCTTGGCCTCTACCTCTGCCATGGTGGGAAAGTCTTGGAGGCATCTTGAACTCAACCCACACTCATAGGTCCTATTGCAAGTGCCTTACATTTGGTGCTCTGTAACAAGCTCGGGAACTCCTGCTCTAATACCACTTGATGAGGGCCACACTGCCCAAAACCCACACAAATCACAACAATAGAAACCAACACTAAAGATACGAGACAAAAATAGTAACTCACTTTCAATTATTTTCATAAATGAAATTATAGATTCAAAACTTACATTTTATAGCCTCATGTGCTTGATTCATTCCAACAAAATCAACTCTAAAAATAAAATCTATTATTTAGAGCCATGATCTGCAATAATGGAGCCACCATCTACAACCCCCACTTAACCCTTTTATTTTACCCAATAACTACCCTAGAATGTTCTAGAAAGTTCAACTTTCCCTTTTTTTTTGGCACCAAAAGTCTCGCGGATTGATTTCTTACCTAGGAAGAAATTTTAATGAAATTCACTTTTTAGTGGGCCCACTTCATGGGGCCATAACTTTTGATCCAAGTGTCAAATTTTCTATTATAACATATCATTGGAAATCTCTTGAAGAGATATACAATTCCCAGCCACTGAAGGTTGGTTCGTCAACTTTTCAACCTGTTTCAAGGCCTCGAAGATTTTTTATTTGAACTTGAAGCTACATTGGAAAAAAATTCAGGATGAAAACTTCAATATCTCCCAAACTGTGCAAGGTATTGAGATGATTTTTTCATGACCGGAAATGTTTTTCAATTCTTCTCTTTGGGGTAAATTTTTAGGTCCATACAATCCCCTTTAGGCTCACTTAATAAAAATAGTAAGTGATCATTTTTCACCTTTTCTAACTTCTGACTATCTTACACCCCTTAAGTGCCATCATGGTACTCAAAACAACTAAAGGAATTAAGGAAAATCATTTTTTCTAGGTGATGCAATATTTCCCTACACCACTAGATGCTCTTGAATCAATTATATTATTATGACTTTTTGGCGATGAACTGTCTGAGTCAATCTTTGTATTGTCAAGTGATGACATGATATGTAATGATGTAATTTTCTTGAATTATTGTATATTATTTTTTTTCCAAATTATAGCTTAGTTAATGTCATTTGAGATATGTACTTTACAATTTCCTCATGCTCAAAGTGGGTCTTAGAGTTGAATTCTCCAACTCTTTATTTAGGCTTTCAAATTAATTTGTGGTTTCAACCATAACAAAATTTAGGGTTGTTTGGTTAGTCACCAAGGATGGATCTTGATGAATAGTTTCATTACCCAAGGATGTGTCAGGATGCTCTACCTCCATGTTATTAGTTCTCATAGGAGACCCAATATTTTGTGCATCAGAGAAAAACTGCTATTGACAACATAAAAGATTTCATTTTCAACTTGTCTACCCTTTGGAGACTTTTTTGAGGAAGAGTCAACTTATACCTTATCCTTGGTTGAGGTGGTATTAACATTTTTTTCTCTATTAGAGGGAAATTACTTCTTATATTCCCTTCCCTTTGGTAGAGATAGCCTTCATTGAGCCCCCCTGGAATTTCTAATTCACAGTTAATTGTTTCGACTTTGAAATTCACCTCTATCATCTATGGGAAGTCTATTCCAAGGTAAAGCAATACCAGTGCCCTAGCATCTAAATGAGGGAGTGAGGTCTTAGTGTCCTCCACCCTAATAATTCTTCCATGGGCTTCCAACAATAGTGAGATAAATTTACAAACCCTAGGAAGTACTTGTTTCAAACCAACCATCTAGGGCTCGATAGAGCCAATACTTCCTTATTTAAGGCCTTTGGCATCCATGCCAAAGCACAAAAAACCATTTTACCAAAGTTCCAGGATTTATTTTTAGTTACTACTTCTTGTGTTTTTTGGTTTTTTAAAAAGATAACAAATAAACCTCATTTGACTAGATTCTATAATATGATTATTTAAACCCTGGTATTTTTTTCCACATATTATGCAACCATTCATCCATGTATTTTCTAGCTAGGACCTTAAAAATATCCATGAATGCAAAAAATATTGCTATTTTTTCAACCTATTATATCTCATTCAAAATTTGCATTATCCAATTTAGCATTCAGAACTAAGATAAAAAATTTCAAGGAGGCTGAAAGGCACTTACCTTGTCCTCACTTCCCTTACCTTTGGCATCTTCAAAATCTTGCACCAAAAACTTTACACCCGACAATAAGAATTTTTTTTCCTTAGCTAACATGTCCCTAAAGGATTTTTCTTTCAAACTATCTACATTAAACCCATTTGGCACTTTTGACAAGCCATTAGGGGGATCCATATCTCCTTCCATAACTAAAATAACACCTTTGAATTAACTTTGCATGTAGATAAATTGAAAAGCTAAGGAAAACACACAAGCCACTCATGTAAGGGAATCACTTTGATAGGTGAAATGAGGGAAAATTAAGGGCATTTATGGGCCCATACCACAAATCTTTAGTCTGGTGAAGAGGAGGGTCAAGCCTCCTCCACAGCCTCATGCGAAACCCACAACCAAAGCCCTGCTATTATCATTTTTGCATGCCTCACTCCTCTTGTCTGTTATGTTGTTATCAAAATGTTACATGATAATTACCCACAATTGAAGCATTTTAATAGAGTTAATGATGCATTTTCATATGTAATTATAATGTGCCTAGTGAACAATTATGCTAAGAGATTATCCCTTGAAGCAACTAAAGCCATGGCTAGTTTGAGGAGTTGGTTCATCTTGTCTAAAACTTTCTCTTATATTAACGTAGATGGTTTACACAAGGAACCTTATATACTTCTAAAGCACCACAATGATAAAATCATCCTATTGGAGATATGTAAACAAATTGTGGAGATCCAAATATTGATTTCTAGAGTAAGAATAAGACTACAATCTCTTTCCTAATTAAGGTAGGAGACTACACTTGCTCCAACATCCAAAATTCTAAGAATGTAGAACTAGAAATGGATCATCTAATAATTAATTTATATAAGTCTAGAGAAAAATTTGACCCCACTAGGAAAATTAAATTGATTGGATCATTGTTTAGACGTTTACTTGATATTCATCACTTTAAATTAATTTCCTTGATGAAGATGAGGTGAGGATATAATATTACTATAGAATGTATCTCCCTCTAATTAAAGTGTGTAGGTTAGAGAATATTTTCTAAAAAAAAATCACAAATATGGGAAGTTATTGGATCCTTCATGTCCAATTAAAACAAGGCCTACAACTAGCCCATAATAAGAGGGGTTTTTTCATCCCTTTTAAGGATATATTTATAGAAAATAGGACCAAAGTAGTAATAAAAAGGACAAAGAACCCCTACCCCATGGATTATAATCATATAGAAAAACCAATTTCAATCCAAGATCCTATAGTACACAAGACATGAGGAGAATCCTTCATAACTACAAAGAGAAAGAAAGGTGGTAAGATAAGGAATAGAGTAGATGAGCCTAATGTGCATATAATTATAGTAATTTATGAAGAGGATGTTGAAGAGGAACCCCTGTAAAGAAGGGTGAGGACTAGGTCTATTGGTACAACATAGGGATAATTTCTAAAAAATTTGATGTATCCTCAACCCCTCCTTTGGGAAAATCCTCATTCATTCACCTTCCCCTTCCTCCCCCATGTTGAATTTTATTCACTCATTTCCTTAGTAGACCCCCAATTTAAAAAAAATCTAGGATAAGGGGAAAACAACTATATATTTAATTGTTGTGAGTTTGGTAAAAGGCACTATATCTTCCTCCATGGATAAACCACTTGTGTTAATTGAGATATTGACACCTTCTCCACCTTCATCTCTAGAGATAAACTCACACAAATCTCCCACACCACCTCTAAGGAAACCAACTCCTCCTAGGAAATCTAATTCTCCTAATATAGATGTTGGTAAATCTATTGGACATTTGATCATACCTACGAGGTTAATATCCATAGTTTGAAAAAGACAAAGTATACCAATAGGCATCTCAATATTTTTTAAAGATAATATTTACTCTCTAGGCACAACCTAGGAAATAGTGGATTATAACTCTATGTATAATTTTAGTCGATGCACAAGGAACAAGGAAAGTACAAGTGGCAATACCCTTGGTAGATAATGATGAGATATAAATGTAGTCTCAAGATTATCAATTGAAAACTCTTAAAATAGGCCATCATACCTGAGAGGAAGTGAAGTAATCCTTTAATAATTTAGTGGGTAACATACTAAATAATATGGAAAAGGATGTAAGAATGAAGGTAGAAATTTTATCTCAATTGAGTAAGATCAAATTGTGTATCAACTACCTAATAAGACCCATCTTGATGCTAATTCCCCTTTTCCTCCCACTTTGATGTTATTAGATAAGGGGGAAACTATACAATATGCAAGAGGGGTAATATGTTCCACCACTTCATGGAGGAACTCTTTAGAGGCATAAGTCAATAAATTGATCAAATAACCCATCTTATGTTACCATAAGGTGTGTAATGAAGAAAGTGTAGTAGTAGAGTTTGAGGAAAAACTAGATGAAGAAATCATCACATTAGAGGGTAATTTAGCTACACTATAAAAGATGACAATGATCCCATTCATATATTGTCCAAGGAAGTAGGTAATAGTTGATGGAAATTTTAAATTATCAATGAGGTGTCTTGAAGACACTAAAAATAGAATAAAGGTAATAAAGGAATGCAAGCATAATGGTGTGTGCAAGAAGTTGAGTCTACTTTTTTGGCCAAAAAGTTGAAGTGTTTTTCCTAATTTTTAGAATTTGTCACGTTTGACCTAAAAAATTGAAGCACTTAAAGATTGAATATTTAAAAAAGTCACTGATATGAAATGTAGTACTTAGTGTCTAGTTTCCAAATATGTAATTTATTTTAATACCCAGATGATACAAATTGATTTCCAATAGGCATGTCTAAAAAGCACTATTTAGAAGTCACTTATTTAGGACCATACCATGCATGTGTATGCCAACCATATTTTCACCTAAGTAAAAGTATTTTTATGAATCCTTTTGGAAAAATATCTATAAGACACTGAATATTATTCATGATATTTTTTTGTAATTTTTTTCTTGTATATTTTTTTATTAATTTTTTATTTGTCATAATTGTTATTTTGAAAACTCCTTGTGTACATCACACATAGCATGACCTAAAATTATAATTTTTTTTAAAATGAAAAGAATTGTCTGAAGATTGTTCAAGTATAATTTTTTTTTCAAAAATTATTTTAATAAAAAAATAAAATAGTAAGAAAACATGTTATTTCAAGTTTATCGACCAGTTTCATTGAAAATTATTTGAAAAATAGAAAAAATAATCCAATTTAAAAAAAAAATATATATTTGAAATCTACGCAATCTCATCTATAATTGATTTTAATTTTACCAAAAAATCTACAAAAAATGTCTTCAGACATGTCTAAAATCACTCTTTCCTAGTGACACTAACATGACCTTCAAGTTACAAGTCAAAACAGGTCCAAAGCTAAGGGTTGGCTCCCCAAGCCTTTTTTCCAACCCAAACCCATAACAAAAACTAGGCCAAAAATTGAAATTTTAAGAAATGGGATCCCAATTAGTTTTTTTTCTAAATTTAACCTTTTATGAAATGGGAACTCGTTTCTAGAATGGGATCTCATTTCTAGACAACAAGATCCCTCTTTTAGCTCAAATTCCCAAAGTTAAATAGGATCCCATTTCATAAAAAGTGGGATCCCATTTCATAAAAAGTGGGATCCCATTTCACTTTTCTTGATTTTACATTTTTGGCTAAGTTTGAAACTTCCATGAGAAGTGGACTCATCTTCTCGCTTTTACCCATAAGCTTACCATAAAAAAGGATGTTGTATCTATGGTTGAGGTTGAGATTTTTTTTGAGGACTTACCATGTACCTTTAAGGAAAACCCTAGCAAGGTCCTATTTATATAGGTCATTATCAAAGAATTCACTTACAAAAGACATTATTGATGAACTAATAAGGGTTAAAGCGACCATTAATTTGTTTTCAATATAGGGTCCTAGAGATCAAGGAGGTGATGGAGTCCATGAGGATGACACTAATTTTTAAGAAGATTAGGATAGATAGTAAACAACTATCCATAACTTTGATCTTATCTAGGAAGCATTGAACGAATTCTAGGAATAGTTCTTAGAGGAATAAAGGATCCTAATAAATAATCATAAAAGCTAGGCGTTCTTTACCTTTTCTCTCACATGTTATGACACTGCCCTTTGTAGTGATGTTTCCATCCCATGGGTTTATATTGAAAACTATATTATATATTCTTAGTTACATATACATTTGGAAATGGTAACTTTGAGCCCTAAGGGTTAAGGTGAATTTACGCTAACATGTTAAGGTCAGGGTAATTTTGGGCACCCAAGATAAGATATTTATAGCTCTCTTGTGAATTTTTTTGAGAGTTGTTGAACATTTGTTTTTAATAAAGTAATTAAACTTTTAGCATGGAAATCCTACTATAAATTATAATCTTCTCATTATTTCAAAATAATTAAATGATCATCCCTACTATATTTGAATGCTCTCAACCCTAGTAGTGTTTTTTTTGTTTTATTATAAAGAAACTAGCTTGGTGGAATCCCTTTTAAATGATCTTATTGTAACATAGATTTTGGTACCCACTTAGGTTTCTCTAACACTTCTAGAGTTTTTCACCTAAAATGAGAGAGGGATACCAAAATGGCAATGTTACATTCAAGATTAATGTAAAGTTTGATGTAAATGTGTCTAAGTGCATGTTGTGTAGTTTTGCACACACACACCACTGAAAGTGGGGACCCTCTCTTGGCCTACCTATTAGCCTGTTTCTGTGGCTTGCCCCCTCTTTTGAGCTTATCTTTGAAAATCTTCAGGTTTTAGTCTTTGGTGCTTGCCTTGGTCGTGGGTTCCTTTGTGTTGGGTTCCTGGTGATTTTGGAGTCTCGGGTTTGTCCTCTCTGGGGTGGTCTTCTTTTGCCTTTTTTTTTCTCCCTTGGTGTTTTTGTTTGGGTCCTAAGGGTTGGTTTCCTCCCTTAGGTTTTCCTTTGTTTTCCTTGTTCCCTTTGTTCTGTCGGAGGCGAAACTAGGATGGAGCTGAAATTTCAACTTTCATAAAGTCCTCAGTTCTATTCCCATTCTTGTTCTGGCTCCGCTTCCTGCTCTCTTGCTTTCTTATTCTGATCTGTATAGGATCTAGACTAGATTGCAGAATTGAATGCTTAATTTTTACAATGATTATTCCAAGTTAATTAGAACAAAATTAACCCATGGAAATAATTAAAATGACAAGGTGATAACAATAGAAAGAGAGAAGAAATAGAGAGACGAAACCACAATTGATAACGGAGTTCGCCACAAACGTGACTACGTCTCCGGGCCCCTCTCCAACGGAGTGACCGATCCGATTATACTCCAAAACGGTTACAATTGAGACAGCATCATCCCCTTCAAGCACATCAATAGCATAGCATAACTTCGACATACAGGAACAATTACAATCATCTCCCGAGCATTCTCTCATTCTCCACCTGCACTTTCAAAACAAGGCCTACACCCCTCTTTTTATACATAAAATTTGCCTAATTAGGCCTAACCATCAAATTAATGACATAACTCCCTCTAACAACTCGTATCCTGACTTATTTATCCTCTAAAATCTTTTGGTTGAACTGGTCAGAGCGAATCTTGTTTGTTTTGGCTTAATATGTCTTTTTGTTAAAGGCTTGGCCAACAGTTATACACCAAATAAAGCATGGCCGGTGTATGGATAAGACTTATCACGCAGCCTACCGGTGGTAAAAAATTTTGTTAGAAGGGTGGTCGGCGGTTCCAATCCCGCCGGCCACATTTTACCACCCATATCCAACAAATATAAACAATAAAATAAGAGCCACCCCACACTACTATTGATAGTTGTTCCGGGCGCAACGGTTAAGCGCTTCGTTCGGTGGCCGAAGATCACGGGTTCAAACCCGTTGCAATTTTTGTTAAAACAAACTTATTCGCCGGTCAAAGCAGCACAACTGCATGATGCCACGTGTCAAAACACCATTCGCCAGAATCTGCAACGGTGTCTGCTGACTGTTGCTGAGTTGTATGCCACGTCTGATGCCACGTCGAGTACGGAGAGCCACGTCATCGGTACGGAAGACACATGTCAGTTGCTGATTGGTCTGTACAGTTGAGTCACCTGCCACATGTCTTGCACCGGTTGGACCATGTGGATTCCGTACAGTACGGACTGACACGTCAGCATGATGACATCATCATCTGTAGCCTCAAGTTGACTGAAGTTTGACTGCTTCTAACTCGAGCATATGATGTCGGATTTCCATGAAACGAACGCAGTTGGAATCATCTCGACGATCTCTTTGTGATGATGCTAGTTCCGTCGATTTCTGAGATGGTTATTTTTTTCACCCTCTGGACACCCCCTGATTCCAGTTTGACCAAAGGTTTGACTGGCTATAACTCGTGCAAACGGACTCCTTTTCGCTCCGTTCGAGTTGCGTTGGAACCAGGACGTCGACCTCTTTCTGATGGTGTTGATTTTGGAGAGAAATGGAACACTTCAATTTTCATTGAAAAATGTCCACCGGATCAGGCCTCCCCACTAAAGACCTTTTGGACCTCCAAAAGTGGCATTTAATCTGACATTAAGTGAGGACTTGGCCTCCCCACTTGTCCTGTATCCTCTGTACATCTGAATACCTGACTCACAAGCATAATCAAGACTGCAACAATATTGTTGAACATAAACATAACTTTATCACTTCCATAAGCATCTACATCAATTGTCGTAGCCACTAACCAACAAAAATTGACTAGCATCAAGCTGAACAACAATGCAAAAATGAAAGAGAATAAGTTAACAACAATTCGATCCTTTACAACAGGAACATTTTTACCCAAGGATCCATCAATGCTTTCAATCATCTTTTTCTCATGCTGTACTGCAAGTGCATCCTGCAACATCTGACCCTGGTTAGCTACTCCAAGTTCAAGTTTAGAACCACCTGTACTGACAGACATAAGAGTTAACTCTTTACTTGCTTTAATTACCCTCTTTAACTGCCCTGTGTTTGCAAAAGAACGATCAGTGTTAATCCTGTGAGAATGTACAATATACTGAATGCCATCTTTAAACAAGTGATAATGATTCTTTTCCCTATAGAAAATAGCTTTCCTGTCATATAAATAAGGGCTACCAAGCACTATCCCACAGATATCCAGTGGAAACACATCAAACTGTACTTCATCCACAAACTTACTAGTGATTGTGAATCTCAAAGTGCATTGTCTTGTTACTTGCAGCTTATCATTTTCACAAATCCAGCCTAGTGGATAAGGTTTCTTATGCAATGTAGTTTTTAATCCCAAGCTCTTTACAACACTTTCTGAAATCAGATTAACTTGAGAACCACTATCTATGAGTGCATCAATTTTACTGTTCTTAGCAACAACTCTTAAATGAAAAATCTCATTCCTTTTCACATCTTCAGAGAAATCATTAACTGTAGAAGTAGAAGCACAACTATCAAAGGAAACACTGAAAGTAGGAGCTTTACCTTTCATACCCATAGCTGTTATCTTAGTTTCATCATCTGAATCAGAACCAAGATCCATAACAACATTTGTGGATTTCTCCTTACCCTTCTGTTTCAGATTCTGTCTTTGAGCCCACTTAGGCTTCAGTTCTGGATGCAACTGCCAACAATGTTCTTCATCATGACCCTTCCTGTCACAATGAGAGCAAGAAAGCTTCTCATCTTTCTTAACTGTAGCTGCCTTCTTTCCTTTCCCTATCTCTGCAACTTTAGAAGATTTCTTTACATCATTATCAAACTTATCAATAAAAGATCCTTTACCCCTTGACTCTAAGTGGGTAGCTTGGACACAAACTTCATCCAAGTTGTTAGGATTCAAAACCAAAATAGAATGCCTAAGGTAGGAATGCAGACCTCCTATGTACTTCAACAAAGTGTCCTGGGTGTACAAAGGAACATTTAATGCAATAGCCCTTTTTCTAAATTCATGGGTGTACTCCTGGACAGATTGACCCTTCCCTTGCCTAAACATTTGCCAGTCCATCATTAACTGTTGCATATGGCCTAAGGGATAGAATTGCTTTTTAAGAGCATTAATAAATTCTGCCCAAGTTAAACTGACTCTACCATGTTGTGAAACTTCTGCCTTAGACTTACTCTCCCACCAGGTTAAGGCTGTACCTCCTAACGAAGAGTAGCTAATTGGATCCTATCAACATCATCTAATAGGTTCTGGACTCTACAGTAGACTTCTACTTGCTGAATCCAATCATCCAATTTTTCAACATTAAGTTCACCACAATACTTTGGTAAATCAAATTTTACATCCAATTTAATTTTAGGCTTATACCCACTCTTGAAAGGATTAGAAGAAGTAGAATGAGGAGAAGATGGAGAAGAAGGAGAAGCAGAAGAGGGAGGAGAAGAAGAAAAGGGGTGATCTGGTTGCTTTCCACCATCTCCATGTTGTTTCCCTTTCTTGTCTTCACGAACATCTTCCTTCGACGAACCTCCTTCATGTTCCTTCCGTTCTTGTCTTTCTTGGAAAAGAATGTCCACCTTAGCCTTCATCTCAAGGAATGCTCTTCGAAATTCCTACTCACTGATTTCTTCAGGAACCTCCATTCCAGAAACAGACATCTTCAGAAAACTTCTTCACTTCCCAATCTCAGGATTAAAGTCTTCAAGCTTGCCTTCACCCTTCTGAATCCTGGATCTCGTTAGCATTCAAGAAAACAACTGCAATAATAGTCAACTGAGCTCTGATACCACTTGATCTGTATAGGATCTAGACTAGATTGCAGAATTGAATGCTTAATTTTTACAATGATTATTCCAAGTTAATTAGAACAAAATTAACCCATGGAAATAATTAAAATGACAAGGTGATAACAACAGAAAGAGAGAAGAAATAGAGAGATGAAACCACAATTGATAACGGAGTTCGCCACAAATGTGACTACGTCTCCGGGCCCCTCTCCAACGGAGTGACCGATCCGATTATACTCCAAAACGGTTACAATTGAGACAGCATCATCCCCTTCAAGCACATCGATAGCATAGCATAACTTCGACATACAGGAACAATTACAATCATCTCCCGAGCATTCTCTCGTTCTCCACCTGCACTTTCAAAACAAGGCCTACACCCCTCTTTTTATACATAAACTTTGCCTAATTAGGCCTAACCATCAAATTAATGACATAACTCCCTCTAAGAACTCGTATCCTGACTTATTTATCCTCTGAAATCTTTTGGTTGAACTGGTTAGAGTGAATCTTGTTTGTTTTGGCTTAATATGTCTTTTTCTTAAAGGCTCGACCAACATTTATACACCAAATAAAGCATGGCCGGTGTATGGATAAGACTTATCACGCGGCCTACCCGTGGTAACAAATTTTGTTAGAAGGGTGGTTGGCGGTTCCAATCCCGCCGGCCACATTTTACCACCCATATCCAACAAATATAAACAATAAAATAAAAACCACCCCACACTACTATTGATAGTTGTTCCGAGCGCAACGGTTAAGCGCTTCGTTCGGTGGCCGAAGATCACGGGTTCAAACCCGTTGCACTTTTTGTTAAAACAAACTTATTCACCAGTCAAAGCAGCACAACTGCACGATGCCACATGTCAAAACACCATTCGCCAAAATCTACAATGGTGTCTGCTGACTGTTGCTGAGTTGTATGCCACGTCTGATGCCACGTCGGGTACGGAGAGCCACGTCATCGGTACGGAAGACACATGTCAGTTGCTGATTGGTCCGTACAGTTGAGTCACCTGCCACGTGTCTTGCACTGGTTGGACCATGTGGATTCCGTACAGTACGGACTGACACGTCAACATGATGACATCATCATCTGTAGCCTCAAGTTGACTGAAGTTTGACTGCTTCTAACTCGAGCATATGATGTCGGATTTCGATGAAACGAACGCAGTCAGAATCATCTCGACGAGCTCTTTGTGATGATGCTAGTTCTGTCAATTTCTGAGATGGTTATTTTTTTCACCCTCTGGACACCCCCTGATTCCAGTTTGACCAAAGGTTTGACTGGCTATAACTCGTGCAAACGGACTCCTTTTCGCTCCGTTCGAGTTGCGTTGGAACCAGGACGTCGACCTCTTTCTGATGGTGCTGATTTTGGAGAGAAATGGAACACTTCAATTTTCACTGAAAAATGTCCACCGGATCATATTCGTTTTGTTTGTTTTTCCCTAAGGGTCACTTTCCTCCCTTAGGTTTTCTTTGCTTCACTTTTTCCTTCATTCGTTGGAGGCGGGACTGGGAGGGGACTGAACTCTGAACTTTCATAAAGTTCACGGTTCACTTTCCATTCCCGTTCTGGCCCCACCTCCCGTGTTCTCATTTTTCCCATTGTTTTGTTTGTCTTCGGCCTTTGAGTTGGTTTTCCTCCCTTAGGTTTTCTTCGGCTTTCTTTTCTATCATTTTGTCAGAGGTAGAATCAAGATTGAACTTAACTTTGAACTTTGGCTAAGTTCACGGTTTGGTTTCCATTCCTGTTCTGGCTCCGTGTCCCGTGTCTTTGTTGTTTCACTGTGCTCAGCCTACGGGTTAGTTTCTTTCCCTTGGGTCTGCTTTGGTTTTCCTTTCTTCCACCGAAATCGGAACTAGGATGGAACTTAACTTTGAACTTTCACAAAGTTCATGGTTGTATTCCTGTTCCTGTTCCTATTTCATCTCCACTTCCATCAAGGTTGGTTTTGTTTCCACCTCCGCCTATTTCCCTTTGGTTTCTTGTTCCCATTCTCGTTCTGTCTCCACTTTCACCGGGGTTGGTTATGTTTCTGCTTCCACCTGTTTCCTTTCTCATTCCCATTTTTTCTCTGCCTCCACCTATCTTGTGTCTTTGTTCCTATTCTGCTCGTGGCTCTGCCTCCACCTGTCTTTGGTTCCGCTTCTACTTGGGTTTGTGCGTGATTTTCTTTCCTTAGGAACTCTAATGGACCTGCTTGGATTTTGATGATGTATTAAGCAATAATGGTGGCTCATTTGAATGCAGGTTAGATCGATCTGAGTCAGAATGGGTGTACTTTGAAGATTTGGCGTGATCTATAGGTGCAGTCAAGTGCACTTTGTGGCTGCTGTGAGACGAAACCCATCCCTGCATGCAAGGTCAACGCATTTGGTGGCTATTAATGGTGGGTAGGTTTGGTTGGTGGACTCAACCTGGTTTTGTTTGATTTGAGCCGTTCATTTTCCTAGCTCGGATCCAATAGGTGGCTTGTGTTCGACTTGGAGTTTTTGTGCGCTTTGTTGTTCATGCGAGTGAAGTCTTTTTGGTGGGTTTGCCTCGAGGATTTGTTCCCTGACTTTGTGCGATCCCAAATCTACCTAATGGGGTTCCTTGCTACATTCATTGTTGAACGATGAGTTATTCCTAGCTCTTGGGGCTGCTTTGGTTGGTGGTCGAGCTTCTTTGTAACCCTAGCTTTGGTTCACCTGGGCATGTTTCTATAAGTATGGCACTCTTCCTCATTCATTTAGTTCAGTGGAGTTTTGAGATCAGTAGGTTAGGTTGGGTTCAGATTGGAAGACTAAGTTAGAAAACTTGTAGGGAGTAGATTTAGCAATAAAGTAGCATGTTAGAAGATTAGAAGTTAGTTTTTTTACATTTTCAAGAAAGTGTTGTAACAGACTGGAATTGTTGCAAATGTGATGATTTAACAGAAAGTGCAGACATTGTGTTATGACTGGTGCCTTCTCTTGCATTGAATAATCTTGCATGATTTTTTTTCTATCTTTCAAATCGCTTGGATATGTTTGAATATATCTTAGGTTTAGTCAGTAATGTTGGTGATTTAATGCTTGGAGTGTTGTAGCATTCCCTGGTTCATACTTTGGGAAGCTCCTTGACTGTGGGAATGTTGTGCAAGGTCAACTTGTACCTCATATTCATGTGCTTAGTTCAACTATAGACATCCATTCAGTCTTATTGAATGAATGCCTGGGTCTGAAAATATTTAACACCTTAGAAGATTGCACTATTTTTTGAGAGATTGCAGGTATAGCCGATTCGACCAAAAATTAGTTTAAGGGATTGGTCCATTCCAAGTATTTCATCATTTGCATGGTTAATCTTAGAAGTAGTGTTAATATTAGGACTTCTAAAACCCTCATCTTTTGTTGTTTCTTTTATTATATGGTTAGAACTAGAAATGAAAGCATCACCATATCTTAAAATCTAATGAGTTTAGAACTTCCAGTATTTGTGCTTAAGACCCCTTGTGATTACCAGCATTTTCACATTTTATCACTAAGTTTGTTCTACTGCATTGTCATGACCTGACACCCGAGAGACCTTGGGGTTATCTCTTTGTTCATAGAGATCAACCTTTCAAGAGAGATAGGATAACTTTTATTCTATCTAAATTGTTGTTGTGTAGAAACACCAAACAACAGGATTGGCACTAGAAGGAGGGCCTGAACAAGCAAGCTAGAGTGTTTTCTAAATGCCATTTCTCTTGAGAGGCTCAGAGGGATAACTAGATCTATACCAAGAGAAGAAGAAGGGAGGAACCATCATCCAATCCATCATTTCCACCATCCTCACCCTCATCCACCTCATCTTCATCTGATTCTAAGACTGGTTCCATTCCACAACCCCAATCAGTCACCCATTAATCATTACCACCTCCACCTCCACCAATGGCTTTCTTGGCGAATAACCCATCACCCTTGACATTCAACAACTACAATGTTATGCCCAGGAACCCTGAGCATTTTTTCTCTAAGTTTCACACAAATGACCTAAATAGGGTAGCAAAAGAGTACATCAACATTTTTAAAATTACCCTCAAGGATAGGGGAATTAATCATGAGGATGTTGCCTATAGAATTTTCCCCTATTCTCTAGGAGATGAGGCATTCTATTGGTATAACCATCTTCCTGTTGGGTCTATCACTGCTTGGCTTTAGTTGGAGACTTCATTTTTACAGAGATTTGAGGTCCTAATCAGTTCCAACGGGCTTTATCTGTAGTAACTGGGGTAAAGAGAGAGGTCAACGAACCTGTAGGATCATTCAACAATAGGTTTCATAAGGCTTATGCTAGGTTTCAACCTCCTTATATTGTGGATGATGCCTCTACAAGGGAGGTTTATTATGAGGCTTTGGATAGTTTAACATCCACCTTCCTTAAGTGGAGAGAAAACCCTCCTGTTAGCCTATTTGAAGCTTATGATGTGGCTGTCAAAGTGAGCACAGATTTGAGACAACACTTGTCTAGACCTCTGCCATTAGTTGGTCAAATAGTTATGTTGGGTTCAACTCCTCAGCTGCCTTTGGTTTCACACCCAAGTCAACCCTTGAATAAAGCCCCACCCCTGCCAAATTACTATCCAAATATGAATCAGCCTGCATTCTCTCACCAGCAAGATAATGTACCTAGTTACTTGCAGAGCTTTGAGATATTTAACCAATCCTTGAACCATGGATTCCATTCTGTTTATATGTATAATTTAGCTAGTGGTGTTCCTCCATCAAATAATGCAGACAAGGAGAGCTTGGATGAGCTCACAAAGTTTGTAGGGAAGCTAGCCACTGAGGTCACTTGCCTAAGGAACCAAAACAACTAGCCTCAGGTCATCCAAGGGGGAAATTAGTTCAATCATGATCAAGATCAAGGGAATACTCTCTATAGGGGACAATATTTTGAAGATCAATACTCAGGGCTAACATTTGATAGGAGGCAACTACCACCTCAAAATAGGACTTGGAATATAAGGCCTAAAAAGGAAGAATTCCTAACATCTTTGGAGCATCCAAATAGTCAAGAAAATCCCCCAACTGGTGTGTATCTCATGAAAGAAACTCTATTCGGATGGTGCAGGATTCATAACACTGATCAACACTTTGAACTAGATTGTCAAGAATTTTAGACTGTTGCATCTATTTTCCAACAAAAGATCCAACATACCCACAACAATTTGAGTGGGTAGGAAATAGTACTATCCAATCCTTATGACATATCGGTCTTGGGGGTGGATCATGCACCATTTCCAAGGAGTGAAGAGAATGGGCCAGAAGAAAAACAAGACAAAAGTGCTGAAATGAAGTATGCATACAATGAAGAATCTACGGTTCAGTCTTTTGAATGTGATGAGGAGAATGGTAATGGTCCACTAGAGGTGGAAGGGAAAGTCTAGTTGTTAGATCATACAAAGGATGTGCATCAAACCATGAAGAGTGAGTCTCCAATAGAAGAATTTCAAAAAGCTAATGAGGAATTCCCAGTATAAGATTCAACTGGCATTGGATCTGAGAAAGGCATAGCAGTAGACAGCGAGGTGGCCCTAGAGGAGGTTGAGCTTTCAATTGAGGAGCCTCAATAGATTATCAATGAGTGTCCTATGAAGAAAATTGAAGGAACTGATGTTCCTGAGGGTTGTAGTTACAGGCTTGAACCGGTGCCAACAAAAGAATTTAGGGAGTTCTCCCATTCATCTATTTATGTCTCTCCTCTTTCTGTGGATGAATTAAGCATTGGAAGTTCACAAATTGTATGCATTAACAATGGGATGGCTAATGTGATTCATACCAACATGCAAGAAAACATGAATGACGAAACACAAAGAGGAATACTATATCATCAATGGAGACCTCCCAACTTCATGGGCATCAGCTCTTCATAATTGGGAAAGGATGAATACAATGCTCAGTCCACAGGGGGTCAAAATCAGGTTGTCTCTTTCCTTAATGTGAATTCTAACACTTATCATTTTGATTATGGGAATGAGGAACAACTGACATGTTTATGCATTAACCATGGGTTTTATGAGCCTCCTCAATTGCTGCTTCTTCCTGATGTTGGGGTAGAATTTGAATGTTGCAATAATGAATTTATTTTCTCTTAATATAAGGATAAATATGCATGGTTGAGAACTATAACAATTGCCCATTTGCTTGTACATGCATTGTGAAATCCCATGGGTAGTATCAATTGACCTTTCCTAAACATAGTTCTTTGTCAATATCTCTGTACATAGCTATTTTTTTTTTTCCTTGGTTAGAGTAGGGTTTCTTTTGTTTTTTCCTTGCTTGCTTGCTACTTTTGTTTTGGGTTTATTTTGGTTTTTCTCTGCTTGTTTTCTGCTCTAGTGTTGGTTTTCTTTGGTATGCTTGGGTTGGTTTTCCCTACTGCTCTGTTGATTGCCTTTTGGAGTTGTCCTACTTTCCTCTGGGCTTGTTGTATTTGTACAACTAGTTGCTTATCTAGGTCTACTATGGGATTTATTTTATAAACTCTTATCATCTTTTCGGAGTCATTCAAACTAGTAGATCTCCTTCATCTGATGTTGCATGGGTTGGGAGTTAGTGTCACTTGACTTTGAATTTTGGAATATATTTGGGTCTAATATCTTCACACAATTCTTAAGAATTCCAGGGTTGCATATGGTCTTTAGGAGGTCTAACTAGGCGAAAAATCTTAAATTCTTCTCTAGTGCCATTGTGGTTCTCATCCTTGAGTGTGGGCTTCATTGCCTAAAGGTGAAAATTAAAGCTTTAAAATCAAATCTCAAAAGATAATATCAAAAGAAAAGAAAAGAAAATATTGAAAATAAAAAATGTTCACCTTTTCAAGGGTATCCTAGTATCTCTACCGGGGCTATGGACGTCTGGCTAGCAATAGAGCAATGCTAGGGAGGGTCATAGTGATAACCTCACTGAGGCTATGGATGCTTGACTAGTAGTGAGGCTCTATCTAGGTTGCTTTTAGAGTTAGAATCCTTAGGTAGCCCTGCTAGACTAAGTTTGGTCCTTGTTGCAACTTAGGAAAAGGAAATGAATGCATATGCACACACTTTGACCCTAGTACGGGAAAGGTTGGCTTGTTGGTGATTTCTGAAACCTTTTCTAGGTGTTACTTGATGCTTGGATTGAAACCATCTATATTCTGAGTTCTTGATGCAAGTTTGTCATCAAAATGCTCAGGAGCATTTCCTCAGCAGAGTCACCATTTGTTGTGCAATTTTGCAAACACGTCCCACTGAAAGTGGGGACCTACTCTTGGCCTGCATTTTGGCCTATTTTTGTGGCTTGCCCCCTCTTTTGTGCTTATCTTTGAAAATCTTGGGGTTTTAGTCTTTGGTGCTTGCCTTGGTCGTGGGTGCCTTTGTGTTGGGTTCCTGGTGGTTTTGGAGTCTCGTGTTTGTCCTCTTTGGGGTGGTCTTCTTTTTCCTTTTGATTTCTCCCTTGGTGTTTTTTTTTGGGTCCTAAGGGTTGGTTTTCTCCCTTAGGTTTTCCTTTGTTTGCCTTGTTCCTTTTGTTCTGCTGAAGGCAGAACCGAGATGGAGCTAAACTTTCAAATTTCATAAAGTCCTCGATTTTGTTCTCATTCCCCTTCCAGCTCCACTTCTGGCTCTCTTGCTTTCTTCTTCGTTTTGTTTGTTTTTCCCTAATGGTCACTTTCCTCCCTTATGTTTTCTTTGCTTCGCTTTTTCCTTCGTTTGTCGGAGGCAGGCCCGGGATGGGATTGAACTCTGAACTTTCATTAATTTCATGATTCGCTTTCCATTCTTGTTCTGGCCTCGCTTCCCACGTTCTCATTTTTTGTGTTGTTTTGTTTGTCTTCGGCCTTCGTGTTGGTTTTCCTCCCTTAGGTTTTCTTCAGCTTTCTTTTTTGTCATTTTTTCGAAGGTGGAAGCAGAATGAAACTTAAATTTGAACTTTGGCTAAGTTCACGGTTCAGTTTTCATTCCTGTGTCTTTGTTGTTTCGTTGTGCTCGACCTTCGAGTTGGTTTCATTCCCTTGGGTCTGCTTTGGTTTTCCTTTCCTCCACCAGAACTAGAACTGGGATGGAACTTAACTTTGAACTTTCACAAAGTCCACGGTTTTGTTTCCATTCCATCTCCACTTCCACCAGGATTGGTTTTGTTTTCGTCTCTGCCTATTTCCCTTTGGTTTCCCATTCCCATTCCTGTTTCATCTCCACTTCCACTGGGGTTGGTTTTGTTTTTGCCTCCGCCTATTTCCCTTCCTTTCTCATTCCCATTTCATCTCCACCTCCGCCTTCGCCTCCGCCCATCTTGTGTCTTTGTTCTTGTTCTGCTCATGGCTCCACCTCCGCCTATCTTTGGTTCCGCTTTTGCTTGGGTTTGTGCGTGATTTTCTTGCCTTAGGAACTCTAATGGACTTGCTTGGATTTTGATGATGTATTGAGAATTAATGGTGGCCCATTTGAATGCAAGTTGGATTGAGCTGAGGAAGAATGGTTGTACTTTGAATATTTGGCATGATCTGTAGGTGAAGTCAAGTGCACTTTGTGGTTTTTGTTAGGTGAAACCCATCCCCGCATGCAAGGTCATCGCGTTTGGTTGGTGGACTCAACATGGTTTTCTTCAATCTGAGTCATTCATTTTCCCAACTCAGATCCGATCAGTGGCTTGTGTTCGAGCTGGTGTTTTCGCGCGCATTGTTGTTCGTGCGAGTGAAGTCATTTTGGTGGGTGTGGCTCGAGGATCTATTCCCTGACTTTGTGCGATCCCAAATCAATCTAATGGGGGTCCTTGCTGAATTCATTATTGGATGACGAGTTATTGCTAGTTGTTAAGGCCGATCTGGTTGGTGGTCGATCATCTTTGTAACCCTAGCTCTGGTTCACACAGGCATATTTCTATATGTATGGCACTTTGCCTCATTCGTTCAGCTCGGTGGATTTTTGAGATCAATAGGTTAGGTTGGGTTCAAATTGGAAGACTAAGTCAGAAGACTTGTAAGTAGTAGATTTAGCAATAGAGTAGCATGTTAGAAGATTAGAAGTTAGTTTTTTTACATTTTCAAGCAAGTGTTGCAATAGACTGAATTTTTTGCAAATATGATTATTTAATACAAAGTGCAGAAATTGTGTTATGACTGGTGCCTTCTCTTGCATTGAATAATCTTGCATGGTTCTTGTTCTATCTTTCAAATCACTTGGATATGTTTGAATATATCTTAGGTTTAGTTAGTAATGTTGGTGATTTAATGCTTGGAGTGTTATAAAAATCCTTGGTTCATACTTTGGGTAGCTTCTTGATTGTGGGAATGTTGTGCAAGGTCAACCTATACCTCATATTCATGTGCTTAGTTCAACTGTAGACATCCATTCAGTCTCATTAAATGAATGCCCACGGTCTAAAAATATTTAACACCTTAGAAGATCACACTGTTTTCTCAAAGATTGCAAGTATAGCCTGGGTCGACCAAAAATTATTTTAAGGGATTGGTCCATTCCAAGTATTTCATCATTTGCATGGTTAATCTTAGAAGTAGTGTTAACATTAGGACTTCTAAAACCCTCATCTTTTGTTGTTTCTTTTATTATATGGTTAGAACTAGAAATGAAAGCATCACCATATCTTAAAATTTGATGAGCTTAGAGATTCCAGTATTTGTGTGTAAGACCCCTTGTGATTACCAGCATTTTCACATTTTATCACTAAGTTTGTTCTACTACATTGTCATGACCTGACACTCGAGAGACCTTGGGGTTATCTCTTTGTTCATAGAGATCAACCTTTCAAGAGAGATAGGATATATTTTATTCTATCTAAGTTGTTGTTGTGCAGAAACACCAAACAAAAGTGCAATGATCTAAATGCTGAAAATTGATAAAAGAGACTAAACACTTAGAAAATGAAACTTGTTTGAAAACACATTGTGATATATACATAGATGGATGGAATGCAATGCAGAACAAGATAAAAGGGGGAAATAGACAAAATTCACCTGGAGAAAGGCATAGGTTAGAGTGAAGACCTCAAATGTCCCTGGAATTCTACAATTTAATATGATTTTTAAGCCTGGTAGGACACTTGTGCCAAACTGGGTGACTTAGTCCAGTTTTGAGAAAGTTTTGTAAAACTACCTCAGGGCTTATTTTAGCCAAAAGGGTATCGAGATATACAAAAATCTCTAAAAAATATGCATAATGGGACTAAGTCACCACAACTGGAGGAAGTGTCCACTTCCACTTTTTGGAAGATTCAAAAGGGGAATCTATAGACCTCAACCTCCACTTATGCTCCTCCAAGTATTCATACCGAGAACCCTGATTCTTTGCCTGTAGGTGTTCTCCAAGCCTCTTTTAGGGTTTTGATAACCTTGAAGGGCTTTGACAAGTTATTAACAACACATCACACTTTGTTCTTTGATAAATCTACAAACAATACCTACAAATCACACGAAGAGAGAAATAAATGTTGGATGTTAGGGCATGGGGGTTTTCCTTGGTCAAACCCCTTTTAGGTAATTAAACCAAAATAAATGAATAATGTAATAAAGCATGAAACAATGGAGTAAGAACCTTACCTTGATGATAGATATTGAGTTGTTGCAATAATGGTTGAAGAAATTTTCCCTTGAATGCTTGCTTGATGACTGAGAATGCTCAAACCCTAGATTGCTTGAGAAGAATGATAAGTGAAGAAAGAAGATAGAAGACAATAAAAGGAGGAGAGGTGAAAAATGAGGGGAAAGCCCTTTATTTATACATGTTGTATGCTAATTTCCTAAAAGTAACACATCACAGGCCGACCTTAGGGTTTAGAAGACAATATCTCGCCAAAAATTTAGATTAAATTTGATTTTTATGCCAAATGGGACTAAGTCGCCCAAGGTGGCAACTTAGTCCACTTGAGAAATTTTAAGTGGATGTCAAGAATTAAATTTTGATTAATATTGTTTTATGGGATTGTCTTCTGAACCAGACTTAAGTAGGACCTATAAGTGTATTAAGGGGCAATTTTAACATAAGAAAGGGTCAATTTGTTGATGACAAGCCTAGGAAAGTGTGAGAGTTTGTTACAACACTTTGATATAAGGCTTGGTAAGAGGTTATTAGGTGAATTATAATGAAAGGGTCCTAGAAAAGTGTGAAAGTGGGTTACAACACTTCACAACACTTATACAAGACACCATAAAATTATTATTGATTTGCAAGGGTTCAAGACCTAATGTGAATGTGTTGGCTACATTACAACATTAAATCCAATCAAAACTAGGTCAAAAACCACAAGAAAAGGCCCAAATGAGCATGAAAAAGGATACTTTTTTCTATGTTGCACTTATAATCTAGAGTTATGTGTAGAATATGCACATGAACTATGTTGGTTCTAACACATTTAACTTGAAATATCATTATATTGGAATCCTTTACAAACTCTTGTATTGATGTTTTGGATTATTTTGTGAACACTAGTCATAAAAATATTGGCTATTTCAATTTGATATAATCTTTTAAACTAAAAAATAGAGCTAAGAATATTTTTATTTATTTATTTTGTGTTAATTTCTCTAAACCCTAACCCTCCTTTTTATTTTTTTGAGCATGTTAGTCTTAGGGTAGGTTTAGAATAAATTAGGATAGGCTAGATATATAATTTCCCTTCAGAGCTTCTAAAGATTCACTCTATTTATAATAGATTCAAAGTGCATGACTATAAATATTTTTTTCTAGGTTTCATTTTACTGGAAAATGCTATTTGTTAAATTGAAAAGAAGAAAATGGGGTTTGCTCTCTTTCGCTTCTAGGGTTTTGGACCTAAAAGGAGAGAGACCATTTCCTTACTCTTCACTCAAGAACAAAACCTTGAGACTTCAATGCAAAGGAGATTGAAATCTTGCAAAGGGACTATTCTAGGGATTGAATGATAGCTAATGAGGGGTTCAACACCAAGTTTAGACTTGGAAAAGATAATGCAATGAAAGCTATAAAACAAAACCCTAATTGAATACAAACTAATCTTAAATGACATAGAAAGATGAACAAAACTCAATATAAATCTATGAAACTAGAAGTGTGCACCTGGGAAAATGAAGAAGGCAGAATGAAGATCTAGATCACTAAAAAACCTGTTGTTTATGTTGACTGTGACTCATTCGCCAAGCTGGGTGAATCAATCTAGTTTTTGAGAAAATGTGCAGAAATAGGATTTAGGTAAAAGGGTATCTAAATTTGTAAAAACCTCTATTAGCCTTGTATAATGGGACTCATTCGCCAATAGTGGGGAACCAATCCACTTCTACTTTTTTGAAATTTTTAAACTAGATTTTGTGCCTCTTGGTTTGCTCTACTCTTTTTGATTGGTTTTTGGATTCGAAACTGCAAAATGCCCCCTGTAGGTATTCTCCAAGCTTCTCCAAGGCTTGATGACAACTTTTGCAACTTTAGAGATTTGATAATTTTTCTCCAATTTCATTTCTTGAAAAACCTGCAACCTAGCCCAACAAATCACACATAAGAAGAGGGAAAATGTTGTGGGGTTGAAGAATAGGGGTTTTCCTGGGTCAAACCCCTTGTTGGTAATTCAACCTTGAAATGAAAGCCAATATGAATAAAGAATGATGAATGAACAAATAACAATGTTGCAACTCACCAAACCCTAGCAATAAGGTGTTTTAAACATGCTTGAAATAGCTATAATGGATGTGGTCTTTGACTCTTACTTGAATGATGTTGATCTTGAATGTAATGCTTACTTGAATCATGGACTCTACATCACAATTGTTAGCACAATAAAAAACATGAAGAATGACATCTTTGACATGATGATTGACACTTGAAAAATGCTCTAGAATGCTTGATAGTATACCCTTCAAATTCCTTGAATTCCTTTGTGAATGCTCAAATTCTCTTGTCAACTTGTTAAGTGATCTCTTGAATGCTAGGTGTTGAAAATGAGATAAATAACCTTGTATTTATACTCAATTATGCAAGAATTCCCAAAATTGCAAAACTACAAGCCGACATCAGATCTAGGAGAATAAAATCCCACCAAAATTTTGAATTAAATTTAAATTTTGGTCATACAGGACTCATTTTCCCAAGGTAGCAAATGAGTCTGCCCAGGCCAAATGTATGGGACCAAAAATGAAAAATGCTTAGAAATGTGTGAAACCTACATCGAGGCAAAAAATACCTAGGTGGGACTCATTCATCCAAGGTGAAGAATGAGTCTTAGACACTAAATCTAGGCCACACAAGCCAAGAACACCTGAATTATCATTAGTTACTGATTGGTGTCGAGATTATCCTCGAAAAGATGCAATAAATGAGGCTTGTGGATGCAAAATAGGGTCAATTAAAACATAAGAAAGCCCAATTATTAATGACAAACCTAGAGGACTGTGAAAGTGTGTTACAACACTTTGCAACACTCCAAATAAGGCAATATTAATATTAACTATGATTAGAATTATGTTTATTATGCTTAGTTAATTGATAAAAACCCTATAAAAGTGTGAAAGTGTATTACAACACTCCACAACACTTTTGCAAGGCGCCATTAAAATGCATTAGTTCACAAGGGCCCAAGACCTAATGTGGATGTGTTATCCACATTACAACACTAAATCAAGGCAACATTAAGCCAAAATCCACAAGGAGGACCCAATGAGTGTGAAAATGTTAAAGAACCCATTTTTCAACACTACATAAAGAAATCACATAGACCGATTAGTTATTTCACTTCAATCAAGATCTAACTAAAAGAAAATTTGGAGCTAACTTTTATAAGGATCACTTAGCTTTCAAGAGAATTAAAGTGTTTATCATTCTACTTGAGTTAGTTGTGCTAAAACCACCATCAACATTTCTCTTTTTCTTTTTATCATTTATCCTCCTTTCTTGTCACCTCCCTTCTTTTTAGAGGTTATTTCTATCATTTATCCATATCTTTACTCTTGTCTTCCTAATGATGGATCACTAAATGTGATATGAAATGTTGATGCAAAAATATAAATAGTTGAATCTAAAAGCACTCTACACTAAATAAATGAAGAAAACTCATATCTACAAATGTTTGGTTTTGAAAAAGATTTATGATTGCAAAAAAATATTTTGAAAAGTAATGTGAACTACTTTAATACATTAAAATTAGTAACCTATTCTAGTACTAAATCCAAGAAACTATAATAGAGTGATATAGATCTCTGGAAAAAATGAAATAGTAATTAACTATTCTACTTTACTTTGTGAAAATAAATTATTTTAATCTTTTAAAACAAAATATTTTGATTTTCAAATAAACAATTAAATCCCACACCTAAAATTTAAATTCTTTGAAATGTTGAAGAAGCTTGTGATTGACTTGTTCATCCTTGACAATCTATTTTTTTGTCAATTTATTCTCCACTCCTAACCTTAATACTCTAAAGCATTAGAACTTATAATTCTAAAGTATCGAAAAGACTTGTGATTGACTTGTTAATCCTCAACAATCTAGTTTTTGCCAATCTATTCTCCACTCCTAGCCTTGACTACTCTCAAGTATTCCAACTTATAATTCTAAAGTATTCATTGATTTTATTCCATAGGATATCAATTAAAAAAGTTAATTTTATTTCCTTACAATATTTTATAGCTTGAGTCTCTTCCCGCCCTCATAAGAAGAAAGCACCGAAGAAAAATGTTGGAAATGGACAGACCCGTAAAATGGCTTTAAGGTGAAACGAATTTTGTAAATAACACTAAAAGTAATAGCATACGAGCTACTGCACTGCTTTCATGGTGCAGCTGTAAAGTGGTATATCGACCATATATCTGCAACATTCGAAAAGTTTAAGCCACATTAATTACTGATTGTCGAAAGCTTTATGTGGATTTATGGTGAAGTATAGCACACATTCGAATCTGACAGCTATGATGATTTTTATAGAACTGTTAGATCCCCGAAACTGTAAACACAAGGAATAGCGAGAAGGCATCCCTAACAAGTCATTCTCCTTGGCTGAAATACAAACATGAATACTTCGCAAAAGAAAAAGAAAACCAAAATGGCCAAGGAATGTAGATACCTTTCCATAACATAGGACATACGCTGCAAGCCAAAAAATGGGTATAAAAACTGTGTAATTTTCTGTTAGCTGTAACTTTAACTGGGATCTTGTACAAAATCATCCTGGTTATCTACTTCACTGAAAATGGCTGGGGAACAAATGAAATCGGTTGCGGTGTTTTTTCTGCTTTTGAACTTGTGCATGTATATAATCGTATGTGCAACAGCAGGGTGGGCACTTAACAAAGCAATCGAGCATGAAATCATCACAGGTAATATTCACTTTCAGATTATATCTCTTCTCTTGTTAAATTATATAAAGATTTAATTCATTAGGGCAATGTTTTGTGTGCACTTGCAGGGCTGGAAATGCCACTGCCCAACCCATACTGGGCGGTCTACTTTCCAATGGGAAATTCGGCCACAGGATTCTTCATAATCTTTGCATTGATAGCGGGAGTGGTGGGAGGTGCTTCCTGCCTTTCTGGTCTTCAACTCTTGCTCTCTCGGACAGGAGACGGCTTGGCCTCTGCTACCTCTGTTGCTCTCACAGCGTGGGGTCTCACCATGTTGGCCATGGGGTGGGTTATAACTTATTCCTTAATGGTTTAGTTTTAGGTCATTGACAATGGAATGACTAACATTGTGTCTACATTTCATGCAGATTGGCGTGCAAGGAAATCGATTTGGACGGCAGAAACTCGCGTCTGGTAAGCCCTTCATTCTATATTCCAATGAAGACATCCATTGATAACAGAAGGGTTCGTTTACTCTTCGTTCCAATGTTTGTGCAGAAAACGGTGGAGTCATTTGTGATCATTCTGTCTGCCACGCAACCGTTGTATATACTTGCACTCACTCGCATTCACACCTCTGAGAGCCCGTTTTAATATCAGAGCCGAGAGTACGAGATTACCGAGTTGAAATGTATTACTTGCAGGGCAGAGAATTTTCGGGTTCTGGATTTGGAGTGTAAGGGATCAATAGTACATTTTTGTAAACTATGACAACACCAGATTTGTATACAATTTTTCTTAAAGCAACAATATATTCTTTTCTTTAAGCAACAATATATTATTTTCTTTGTCTCAGAGCTTTTGCAGTTTTTTAACTCCCACTATGGAAGTTAGTTGGAAAAGTACGTGGATAAGATTTTATTAAATTAGTATAAATATCTTAAATATATTTATCTAAAAAGATAAAGATGTTAATGAAAATATTATGTTTATTATTAAATATTAATATTTTAATAAGTAAATGATTGTCAATTTAAGATAAATAATTATTTGTTAACATATTCATGTCATTACATTCCACCTTTTACTATCATTATTGAATTGTTTTAACATTGTTGAATGTCTATTGATATTAATTATATAAGAGATTGTGATTTTATTCATTTATTCTTTTGTATATTTTTTTTTGTTTTTTTAATTTTAATATGTTTAAAGAAATAACATTACTCATTAAATAAATATAATAAATACAAATTAATTTAGATTAAATATGTTGGCTTAATAAGTTGTAATAGATAATTTAGAATTAAATGTAAGGGTTTCCATAATTAGTTTTAGAGTTTAAGATGAAAAAATATTGTTGGTGTTATGTTGAATCTATTCATCATTGTCTAGATATTAATGTTCTTGGACTAATTTATGTATTAAAAGTTTGTTTCATCATTGCAAAATTTACTATTATTCAATTCATAGTGTCGAGGGGTTGATTGGAAGCAATGTAGGATTGATCTAATGGCTGGAATTGATTTGTATCACATATGAAACATTTGACTAATGTGTTTTAAAAATCTTTTTTGTGTTTGCCTTCTTGATAGCTAACTATATGTCAAGGTAGTGTTTAGGAACTTCATTGGGGAGATTTCCAACTTGATAGCTGATTACATTCACCTAGGTCAACCCCTTGGAAAGTTGTACAAATTAATGGCAATGAAGAATATCAAAGATAACATTTATCAACACATAAATAGCCTTTATGCCAATGTAATTATTTTGTTCTTTAGAAAATCCAAGTGTCATTTAATGATTCCATTTATTTTTCCATCTTTTACATATATGGAAAATTGATGGAAAATTGAATTTCTTTAAATAACATGACATATCAACATGTCACACAAACGTGTACCAAGTCAACTTCTACCCACAAGTAGATAGGGGCTAGAAAGTTGGACTTTAAAGTTGGAATTTTAAAATTTTGGGTTCATTTCTATGACCTTCAAAATTCAACTTGATCAATTATTCACTATATGGAAATGAACCTAGGGGATAAAATGAGAATTTATCAAGGTATGAAACAAATGTATGTAACTAAGTGCAAATAGGGATGGATAAATGAAAAATAAACAAAAAAATTATGGGGATAAGTATAAATGATGATATTTGAGACATTCAACCAAGGTGGAAACTAAACTAAAAGGAAAATGACATTATTATATAAATTTCACCATCATATTTTTCCCCTACATTAATGGTTGTGTTGATATATCATGAGAATGCATTTCAATTTATATAAAAACTCTCAATCAACATATATATATATCATGAGCATGTATTTCAATTTATATAATCCAAAAACAATATTTTTGCAAACAAGGAATTCATATAAATGGAGGAGAGAAAAAATGAACATGTTTTCAAAAAAAATTCTTTTCCCTTTTCAATTCTGAAAATCTCTTAAAGCCAAGCAATTTTTCTTCCCATTTCGCATTTAAAACTAGTGATTTTAAAAACGGATATTTTTAATAGGTATTTTCAAAATTGATATTTCACTTAAGGTGTTTCACTTTAAAATTTCCTTCAAATGCCTAAAGATGGATACCTTTTCAATATGACTTATAAAGTGATTTCATTTGGATTGGCTTGAATTTTATTTCAACTAGATCCTTTGAACCTTTTTGCATTTCCTTTTCTACTTTCAATATTAGAAATTTGTATATGATCTTTTCACTTAGGAATATAAATACTCTTTTGACTTAGCATAACAGATATTCTACAAATATAATGTAAATAAAATCTAATTAAACATAAGTGTAACAAGAGCTAGAAATAAACATATGCAAAATAACCACACTTTATAGGTTTATTCATGACATATGGATCTAGAACTATCACTAACTTAAAATTCATGGTTTCATAGGGTTATGTAAGGGCTCATATCATAACTCAAATTGAGTGAGATAGGGAGTTCAAACATAGTATTTTAATGAATTTTTTTTTTTATGTAACTATTATAAAGGAAATTTTTGAATGCACACTCAATTAAAATATCAGGGTAAGTGCACCAATCTATGAAAAAAATTTGGCTCTTAAGATGCCACTTTTTTTTTTCTAAATTCAACAAAATCTGATTTGCACGAGAAAATGGAGATAGTTATGCTCAAAATTTCAAGATGCGGCAAGAAAAAAAGTTGAAGTGATCCGAATTTAGTTTCTAAGCTACTATATTTTTTTGAAATTAATGAAGATTAAGGGTCTCAAAAAGGGAGGGCCCAAAACAGGTCTTGTTTTTATCAAAAAAAATAGCATAGCGCCTAAGGGCTCCCCCCTTTTTGATTAACCTTTTTTTAAGAATTTCAAAAATCCCAACGGTGAGAAATTAGCTAACACCATGTAGTTTATCCTCGTTCTTTTGGATTTTTTTTTTAATGAATATATAATATTTTATGAATTTTCAAAGTGGACACATCCTGAAAAGCTGAAATTTCAGTGTGCTCCCCCCCAATTTTTTTGCAAACTAATCAAAAATTGATTTATTTATTTTTCATCATGTGTAGAATGGAGTCTAGTTTCAAAAAATGTAATTTTTTTCATGTTTCGATGAACGAGTAAAAATCTATCCTAAACCTAGCACATGTTAGCTTTTGCCCAAAAACGAAGGCATTTACAATAGAAGCCATGGATCAAAACCTTAACTAAATCAAAATGAAAAAAGAATTATATATTTAGATAGCTAAAAGAGAGGTTAATGCTATCATGATTGTTTTATAAACTTGCATTGAAATACGTGTAAATGAGGGAGCACAAACGAAAATATGAAAATTTTTTGCACCCTTCCAAAAAATCACGTCATTTTCATGAAATGGTTGTCCAAACCTTTGGGTTGGATGCCCAATGCAAAATCCAACCCATAGGATTAGTATTTCCCAATACAACTTATTTTGCACACACCAAATTTGGCGCTCGCCAAATGGGCTACTTCATTTGGCGTGCGCCAAATGTCATTCATGACTTTTGGAATGCATTTTTGTAAACTCTTTGGTTTTCGCTTTCTGTATTAGGGAAACTATATACATGAAATAAACATTTAAGTATAAGTTGAAATTTACATATGGACATTTAATTTATTATACTTTAATTTATATTTCATGTATATATAGGCAGGATGTTTGAGAGTGGTTTCAGATCTCCAGGAGTTATAATGCAAATTCTAGTTTTTGGAAGATCTTAAAAATTTCAGACTTAGTCAAATTTCAATAATCAGCATGTCCAATTTCAATAATCCAGAGGTCAAATTTTAGTACTCGGGAGGTCAAATTTCATCTCTCTCTCTATCTCACCCATTTTCATCTCTTATTCTCTAGACCTCTCTCTCTCTCACTATCTCCATCCCTTTATCTAACAATATCTTCCTTGAGATCAAGAACTATGTCTCTACATGTCCATCTCTCTCTCCTTCCCTCTCCAATATCCATCTCCCTCCCTCCTTCCCTCTATACATTTCTCTATCTCCCATCCCTCTCCTTTTATCTCTATATATCTCTCTCTACTCTCCATATCACCTCTCTCTATACCCACCTATCCCTCTCTCCCTCTCTCTCCCCTCTTTCTCTCTCACTCTCTTCTTCCCTCTCTCTCCTTTCATCTCTACTCTCTATCTTGCCATTCTCTCTCTCCTTCCCTCTCTAGTTCTCTCTATCTCACTTCTCTCTCCTTCCCTCCCTCCCTCTCTAATTTTCTCTATCTCCCCCTCTCTCCTTCCCTTTCTATTTCTCTCTATTTCACCTCTCTGTCTCCTACTCTCTCTTCCTTTCACCCACCTTTTCTCTATACTTCTCGCTATCTAACCTATCCATCTATACATCTTTCTCTCTCCCCCCTCCTTCCCTCTCAATCTCTCCACCTTCCTCCTTATCTCTGTACTTTTCAGCTCCATCACACATCTCTATCACCTATCTCACTTCTCTCTTTCCCCTTCCCT
>CM021106.1:453039847-453056265 GCA_007115665.2 Sequoiadendron giganteum
TTTACCCTCTACCCTATACCCTCAACCCAATACCCTAAACCATCAATCCTATACCCTCAATTCTCAACCCTCTATCCTATACATTGGATCCTCAACCCTCATATATCTCTATCCCTCTCTCCTCTTCTCTCCTTCTCTCTATCTCACTTCTCCCTCCATCTCTCCCTCCATCCTTCCCTCCCTCTCTACCCTAATCCCTCAACCCTATACCCTCAACCCTTAAACCCTTAAACACTCAACCCTCACCCTGATACCATATACCCTCTACCATCAACCCTATACCCTCAACCCTTAAACCCTTAAACTCAAGTAAACCCTCTACCCTCTACCCTATACATTAAACCCTCAACCCTCAATTCTCAACCCTTGACCCTTAATCGCTCAACCCTAGGTAGGTAGGGAAACATAGGTGAGATACAAAGTGATGAAGGGAGAGGTAGGTAAACAAAGGGATAGGGGATATAACTATAGGTAGAGAGGAGATGTAGTGAGAGGAGAGATAGAGAGAAGTAGAGAGGGGAGTGAAGGATAGGTAGGGAGGAGATATAGGTGTGTGTGTGAGAGAGAGAGAGAGATAGAGAGGGAGAGAGAGAGAGAGAGAGAGAGAGAGAGAGAGAGAGAGAGACGATTGAGATATAGAGTCATGGAGGGAGAGGTGGGTAAAGAGAGGGAGAGGAGAGATAAAGATAAATAGAGAGGGAAGGATATGTAGAGAGAAGTAGAGAGTGGAGGGATGGTGGGAGAGGAAAGGAGGAGATAGAGGTGAGTGTGTGTGAGAGGGAGAGAGAGTGAGAGGAGAGAAAATGAGGGGAGAGAGGAAGGGGGAGAGAGAGAAAGAGATTAGAGAGGGAAGGGGGGAGAGATAGAGAGTAGAGAGGGAAGGAGAGAGTAAGAGAGAAAGAGGGGTGAGGGAGAGAGTGGTAGGTAGTGGAGGGAGAGGTAGGTAGAGAGGGAAGGAGAGAGGGAAGGAGGGAGAGTGAAATGGAGAGAGTGGTGAGATAGAGAGTAGAGAGGTAAGGAGAGAATGATAAATAGAGATAAAGAGAGAGAGGGAGGTTGGAGGGAGGGAGAGGTAGAAAGGGATAAGTGAGACATAGAGAGGGAATGAGGGAAAGTGGGATAGAGAGAATGGTGATTTAGAGAGGAGGGAGTGAGAGGGAAGGAGGGAAAGTGGGAGAGAGGGAATGGTGATTTAGAGAGGAGGGGGTGATAGGTAGGGATAAAGATAATGGTGAGATAGAGAGGAGAGAGTGAGAGAGAAAGAGAGGGATGGAGAGACAGAGAGAGAGGTAGGTAGAGGAAGGGAGAGGAGAGATAGAGAGTAGAGAGGGAAAGAGGTAGGGAAGGAGGCATAAGTGAGATAGAGAGGGATGGAGAGAGAGTGATGGAGGGAGAGGTATGTATAGAGAGGGAAAGAGAGAGGAGAGATAAAGAGTAGAGAGGGGAGGGAGGGAGGGAGAGGTAGGGAGATAGAGGTTTGTGTGTGAGTGAGAGAGAGAGAGAGAGAATAGTGAGATAGAGAAAAAGATCAATTGAGAGAGAAAGAGGGGTAGGGAGGGTGAGACAATAGTGAGAGAGATTGGGAGGAGAGACAAAAATAAGGGGAGGGAGAGGAGAGATAGAGATAAGTAAAGAGGGAAGGAAAGAGGGAGGGAGTGTTAGCAAGGGAGATAGAGGTTTGTGTGTGAGAGAGAGAGAGAGATGGGAGAGTGAGAGGGAGGGAGAGAGAATTATGAGATAGAGAGGAGAGAGTTAGAGAGAAAGCGAGGGAAGAGAGGGATAAAGAGTGAGAGAGAGATGTACGTAGAGGGAGGGAGAGGAGAGATAAAGAGTAGAGACAAAAATAGGTAGGGAGGGAGACATAAGTGAGATACAAAGTGATGGAGGGAGAGGTAGGTAAAGAGAGAGAGAGGGAAGATAAAGATAAGTAGAGAGGGAAGGAGATGTAGAGAGAGAAGAGGGTGATCCCACAATAGTGGTTTATAATTTTTGGGCAAACTAGACACTACAATTATTATTTTTAACTAAATCTTTACTTCCGGGCTCTTGTAATGGCTAAACCGTGAGGAATTTGAAAATATGCAAACTAGAGTCTCATCACATTTTTTCAGTAGATTCTAAAAATATTTTTTTCAAACTTTTTGGAATCAGATTGCACTTTTTTTTCCATCTCCCACGAAAACTGGTTTTTTTCAGAAAACAACATTTTAAAAAAGTGACTCTCACTGTATACAACATAACTTTTTTTGTATGAAGGATAAAATTCTAATTTTTTTGAATTTAGATTTGTAACTATGATATCTAGCACTTTCATTTGGTCTAATAGTTTTTTATTGAATATTTTTTCCTTAATCAAGTTTCAAAGTCAAACCAATTGCAATTCAGACATAGGCGGACTGTATACAATATAACTTTTCCTGTATGAATCGAAATTCAATTTTATTTTTTTAAATGGATCAAGGACATCAATACCCCGCCTCAACATATTTTTAAAAATTTTATTTTGATAATCTGCTATTTTTCCACATGTGCAGACCAGATATTTTTATTTTCAGTGAAAAACCTATGTTTAATAAAACTAAAAAATAAAATACATAATAAAAGCAAATCATATTAAAATTATATTCGACAAATAGTTAATTCTGAGGACTATCATTATCTAGCTGGGTTTCTGAATTTTTCTACATTTTCATTTTCAAATTGAGCTTTGAACGATAATTTTTTACAAAAAAAATCAAATTTTTGAGGAGATAGGGGAAAAAGGGTGTTCGACTGAACCTCTTAAAGTGGGTTCGGTCGAATCTCTTAAAGGGGTTTGGCCGAACCTAGGTTCGCTCGAACCACTTTAAAATAATGAGTGAAATTTAGGGGGGTCCAGGAAAATGATAGGGTTTTTTTTTTAAATCCCTACTAAGGGGGTTCGATCGAACCCTAGTTCGCTCGAACCCCTTTTTTTAAAATATTTCCGCTCACATGTCAATGGGGTTCAAGTGAACATAGGGTTTGGTTGAACCCTGTCGTTCAAGCAAACATAGGGTTCGGTCGAACCTTGTGGTTCGACCGAACCATGTTAAAGGTTCGGTTGAACAATTTGGTTCGGCTAAACCCCTTCACTTTGTGTAGAGGGAAAAAATGACTTTTCCCTTCCTCCACAAAAGTGTTCACCACTTATGTGGGTTCACCCAAGAGATAGAGAGAAGTAGAGAGGGGAGGGAGGGAGGCAGATGTAGGGAGGAGATAGAGGGGTGTATGTGAGAGAGAGAGAGGGGAGAGAGAGAGAGGAAGGGAGAGAGAGAGAGGGAGTGGAGAGATAGAGAGTAGAGAGAAGGAGAGAGAAAGATGATACAACTTGTTGACTACTAAAATTTGACCTCCTAATTACTAAAATTTGAATTGTTGATTACTGAAATTTGACTAAGTCTAAAATTTTTAAGATCTTCCAAAAACTAGAATTTGCATTATAATTCCTAGAGATCTGAAACCACTCTCAAACATCCTACCTATATAGATGTAATATAACTTAAATTATAAGAAAGTAAATGTCCATATGTAAATGTCAACTTATACTTAAATTTTTATTTCATGTATATAGTTTCCCTAGAAGAGACAAAAAAAATAAAAGAGTTTATAAAAATGCATTCCAAAATTCATTGCAAAAAGAAAGAGAACTCGCACGTCTCCACTCATTGTAAAATTCAAGCCATTTGGCACTCTCCAAATTTGGCGAGTGTAATATGGCACTAAAATTGTGTCACGGATTGGTGCACTTATTGATCAAGCATGTCTACACAACAAAAATATAGCTAAAGAAAAGCATAAAACATCCAATGTGAACATGTATTCATAGAATGGAAATTATGTGACACCAACCTAATCACATTAAAATAGATTACATCTTACCAAAGATAATTTGCAAAAAACATGAATGAGATATCATAAGATGTGTATTTAATCATTTAAAATATAATTATTAAATTCACTCATAAATTTGAACCAAAAATAACTTGCTTCAATATAACTTAAGAAAATAAATAAGTTGAATAAGCTACATAGATAATTCAATCATGAAAACATTATGAGCTATAAATAAGAATATATAGATATGAACATGATAATACTCGAACATACTTAAGACTAGATTATATTTCAAATGCTTTTCAACTAGTTCTAAAGATATTCTAACTCAACCAATCATATAGGACCACTTAAAAATGTAGAAGTCAATATAGATGGGGCCTTACAACATATTGTTACCCATAGGATTAAATTACTACACATAGGATTTTCATGAAAATAAACTACGTACATAGATTTGAACTAGCCCACAAGATTAAAGCTAGAAAATTGATTTCATGTATACATTATATTAATTAAATAGTCCCTTTTTATTTTAATCCTTAATTATTGACTAATGATGATTTTATTTTCCTTGGTGACTATGGAATGAGTTAGAAATCCATAAGTCGCTATCTAGAACAAAAAATTGAGTGTAGGAGGTCCTTATTAGCTACAAATGTGAATTGAGAATTATTAGAGAGAGTAAGTGTGAGGAATTTAGTTTGTCTACCTCCATTATTTTCTAATACCTTTATGGGACCTATATATTCACTACCTTAATTGAGAGGTTGAATTTTAACACCAATATTTTTTACTTTCCAACAAGAGAGATTTCATTTTGCTTTATGAGGATGCCTAGCACATCATGTGACTCCTAGACATTATTTAAGTTGTAGACTACTCCTATGACACTTCAACCAGATATACAACAATATCAATGGTGCAAACAATGTCCCACATGTAGATATTATAGTTGGTGTGGCATCCTATAGATGTAATTGATTACTTTTCATTATTGGTATTTTGATCTTGCTAGATGGAAGTAGTTTGGATATCTCCTATGGATTGGTTAAAATCAATAGAGAGGTTAAGGAGCACTAGATATTATTTTCTCGAGGTCATTGCATGTTGACCCTTATATGATGTTTTCCATAAATTTATGGATAGTGAAGATGTGGAAATTAAGGCATTCTCACTTTTACATGCATGGTTATATGAGCACATACATATTCCTTCATATTTAGTTGCACTAATTATTTTAATGGTCAAAAAATCATTTTGAGGGTGATGCCATAGATTTAATCACTTGGGCCTCAAATATATTTTGTGGAATTCATATAGATAGATGGATGATAGTGTAGGCGATAAATTTTAGAGTAGGAGCATTAAGAGGTTTTGGTGATTTGTTGAGAAACAAGGCACCATTATGTAGTGATTTTAAGTTGAGCATGTACTATGATAGTTTGACATTTGACAAGTGATATCTCTAATACCATTTTTATATCACAAATATCAATAATTGTTATTTGAATTAAAAAAAAGTGGATTGATGATTAATTAGTCATTAGACCCCATGAAATTGATAAGCGCATGAAACTTATGAAGAATAATGATGCAAGAATTAAATTATTAATCATGATGGGACACCAAGAGGATACATAAAATGCCTCCAATGACATGTACTACTAGTAACAATAGCATAGCAACTTGAAGTTGGTATAGGAAAGGCCTAAGGAGGTGATGAATAGGTTTCATTGATCACTAACCCACTATGTTTGTTACTAGGTAGGCGGGGGATCTAGGTATAACTTAGTGTTGGCATTTCGTGGTATGGCCGTGTAGTTTGTGATTTGTAAGAAGCATCACAAATGCTTTTAATTAAAATATATATATCGTTTCTTTGCACCTCTCTTCGAGCGTCCAAGAGAAAGATGATTTAGAGAAACTTTAGAGATTGATGACGAGTGAAATGGCTTTTTGGGAAATGAATTTTGCTATTGACAATAACAGCGATAGCCTACGAGGTACTACACTTAAATTGGTGCAAATGGTTATACCAAACAGAGATCTCTCATTAGTGATTATTCTTAATATCACTGTTAATAGATTGTTATGGAAAACTGTAACGACTTTTATGTGAAGTTTAGCACACATTCGAAATCTGACTGAAAGGATGGTTGTTGGTAGATTGCTTTACAACTGTTGATTCCCAAAAATATCAAAAACACTTGACTTCAAACCAAGGAACTCGCTTAACAGTTCCGAGAAGGCATTCCTAACAAGGCGAATCGTACACGTTTGCACAAATGAAAACATGAACATCTACTTTATAAAAGAAAAGGAAAACCAAAATGGAGAAGAAATGTGGATACTCTTTCCATAACAAAAGATATACTGCAAGCCAAGACATGCGAATAAGAACTTTGCAGTTTGTAATTAGCTGTCACACTGAATGAAACTACCAATCCGAGTAAGTGCTACTATATACAACAATGCAGCTAATTACAAACTGCGTCCTTGCCATAGTCATCCTGGTTATCTACTCTATTGAAAATGGCCCAGGAAAGAAGGAAGTCGGTTGCAATGTTTATTCTGCGTCTGAACTTGTGCATGTATGCGATCGTATCTGCAACAGCACGGTGGGCACTGGACAAGGCAATTAAACATAAAATCAATACAGGTACCATTCACTCTCATGCTATCGCTATTCCATGCAAATTTATATGAAGATGTAATGTTTGGTGTGCACTTTCAGGATTTGGAACTCCACGTCTGCCCAATCTATACTGGGCAATTTACTTTCCCATGGGAAATGCGGCCACGGGATTCTTCGTGATCTTTGCATTGATAGCGGGAGTAGTGGGAGGTGCTTCCTGCATTTCTGGCATTCAGCATTTGCGCTCTTGGAAAAGGAATAGCTTGACCGCTGCTTTCTCTGCTGCTCTCACAGCCTGGGGCCTCACTCTATTGGCCATGGGGTAGGTTATGTTGAATACAGGTTCAGGTAAATTCATCATCAAGAATTCACCGACAGCGATTCACCATCAACAATTCATTGTCGTGACATATTATTTATGGTGTATATAATTCACCATCAACAATTCATCGTGTATACTTTTATATGTATTCAACAAAATCTCTGTATTTTTTCTTTTTTGAGTGCTCTTGGTCACTTAAATATTGAAAAATGTATATGTGGCGAATATACCACGGCGATCAATTGGTGGAGGTGAATTGTATACGTGATGAATATGTCACGAGGATGAATTGCAGGAAATTAATTGTTGGAGGTGAATTGCTGGTGGTGAATTGCTGAGGATGAATTTTTTATACTGTTTATTATTATTTTTATTTTTTTCTCAAAGAACTTGCAAAACCAAATCTTAACATGTATTATTGTAATATCCTTTCATTTGAGTTGCGATCTCCATCCATATAGAATAAAAATCTAAGAGAATCTAACCTATAATCATCATTCATATTTGTTTTCCATTTATACAGAATAAAAAATCTAAGAGAATCTAACTTACGATCATCATTCATATTTGCTCTCCATTCATATAAAATAAATCTAAGAGAATCAAACCTACAACCATCATCTATATTTGCTCTCCATTCATATAAAATAAAATTTTGAAAGACACCAACCTACAACCATCATCCATATTTTCTATATTTATGATTCACTTATAATTTGTTGCGTCTAAAATTCTAAATAACTCAAGGCTATTCACTTTCAACCTTAATAATCTGTTTTTACTTTTAAATCAATGGGACGACTTATATTTTGTGTACATTTCATGAAGATTGGCGTGCAAGGAAATCTATTTGCAGGGCCGAAATTTGCTTCTGGTAAGCCCTTCATTCTATCATCCATATGTTGTAAATGAGGACTTCCATTGGTAACTGTAGATTTCATTTACTCTGCGTTTCAATGTTTGTACAGAAAACGGTGGAATCATTTGTGATAATTCTGTCTGCCACGCAATTGTTGTATATAGTAGCACTCAGTCGGATTGGTGTCCCTGAATAGAGCTTCTTTTGATGGCACCGAAAAATTAATTGTATTTGTATAAATGAATAATGAGATCACATATTCTGTTCTTTGTCTCAGCATGGAGTTTTCGAACTTTTAGTGAAGGAAGTCGGTGGGTAAAGTTATGCAGATATCGACAATCTCATAAATGAGATTTTATAAATATAATATAAAAGTTTTGATTTCATTTCATTTACGATTTAAAGAATATATATTTATATAACTATAAAGTAATTATTAATTTATTTATAAATTAATTTTTTTAAATTATTAATTATTTTATTACATTAAATTATTATTAATTAATATTGTTTATAAATATATAATATTATATTAAGGAAAAAGGTACTAATAAGAGGAAACAAAGGGGAGGGGGATACAAACAAATAAATTGAGTTCTCATGCATTCACAATATAATTTGTAGCATTCATTAAAGTTAAGAAAGAAAATATAATGCATAATATAAGAATATACAAGAAGCAAGAGACTTATAAGGGTAATATAAGGAAATAAGGGGTCAAAATAAAGTCAAATAGACCATAAATTTTAACAAAGTAATTCAATACGCTTACATTCAAAATTTAAAGATATAATAAGAATAAGAATTGTAGTGCTTTAAATTTAATTTTTAAACTATCAATAGTTTTTTTAAATGGTTAAGATTAGGAAAGTCAAATATTGAGAACACATAAACATGCTTTTATTATCACTTAAATATAACAATGTCAAGCACATATACCCCCATTTTATGTTTCATTAAGTATTTTAGAAACTAATTGATGGAATGGTGTGTGTGTGTGTGTGTGTGTGTGTGTATACATGTGTGTATGTGTATGTATATGTATATATGTGTATGTATGTATGTGTAGTGTATGTGTATGTGTATATGTATGTATGTATGTATGTATGTATGTATGTATGTATATACATGCATGCATGCATGCATGCATATATAATTATTGTTTAAAGTGGATGCATATTAACAAACTAAGATCACTAGGTATGCACATCACTTAATTTAAAAAAAGAATTCATTTTGTAGAAAATGACTTAAAGAAAGATAAATGGACTAAAATTATGAAGAAAAGTAATAAATATATATTTGAGACATATAAAGACACCATTAAAATTAAATGAAAATTGTTAGAGAGTAATATTATTAGGGCCCACACTTTTATGAGGACCTAAATAGAAATATTAAATCTACAAATAGAAGATGTATACCATACAATATAAATATGCATAAAACATATGTAAAAGATAATTAAGTAATTATTATATATAGAAGAATTATCTTTATGTCAATTAATATATTGATTAAATATAATTTGTTATAAAGATCAAGGTCTCTTTACAATTCTATTCTTCCTTACTAAAAATCTATTTATTTGATCTACTAGCTCTTTTAAGTCAACAAGACTTGTTTATATTAATTAATAAGAACTAAAAATTAGGAATGTTGGTCATGTATCACTTGAGGGAAAGTAGTTGTTGCATACATAAGTCATTATCCACTAAAACACTATTACAAGTCCTATAAAAATATCTTATGAAAATAACCTAATATTCATACTTAAATGCCTGAAGTATTGCATTTACACATACACATGAATGACCTAATTCAAATTAAATATTGGTCTCAATAATGATTTTACTACCCTTAATGTTGTTTATATTAAAGTAGGGTAAGGTACCCTGATCCCATAAGCTCAACAAAAATACAACCAAAAAGTAGAGGTCAACACGCCTCAACCAACAAAACAACTAAAATGGAGGCCTACAGGCCTCAGAGAGACATTAAAATGTTCATAAAGGTGGAAAAAAAAGAAATGGCATGCAGGCCTAAGACAAGAAAAAAATGGCTAAAGACAATATAACACAACAACCAACAATTAATCTTTTGGAGTACAAATTAGATCTCAATCAGCCTTCAGCTTGTCAAGCACACCTTGCTAGTATTTCTCCTCTATGTTGTTTGTAATGGTATTCATCTAAGAAACATCCTCTTGGATTTTTCCTTTTTTCTTCTTGATTTTTCTTGATCTTAGTTTTGTCAAAAATAGCCCGATTCATGATCCCATCAACAATTGAAGTGATTTTACCTATAGTCTCTTCTAGAGCAGAAACCTTTTCCTTCATGTTATCATGACCATCATCTAATTTAGCTCTCACAATGCCACTATGTTGCAACTCCTTTGTTTGGTCTTTCAAACTTTGCAGAGGCTTAGAGTAAGTCTCTTCCCCTCTTTTGATTTCCTCCATCTCCTTGAGATTAATGTTGTCCTTACCATCCTCCTACTCGAAATGAAGAACATCCAATTTCCTCTTCACTATTTTCCTTAGAGATCTCATCCTCCTTGTTGTGTTCCTCTTCTTCCTCTTCCTTTTCACTATTATCTAGGTTATCTTCTTTATTGTCGGGGAGAAAATCTTCATCAAAGGAGCCCAAACCCTCTTCCTCTAGGGCTAACTTATTTCCTCTATTATCCTTACCTTTGTTCTGACTAGCATGGCTAGCCTGGTAGACCTCCTTTCACCTGACCTACCACTAGTTAAGCTCTTCTAGAAAGGATCCAATTCATCACCAATTTCTATAGTAATAGATCTAGAGGGGCTCGTCTTGGGTAAGTACACAAAGATGAGGGGCCAAAAAAGGGTCTTAAGTGGCCACTTTTTTTCTTCTGAAATCAGGAAATACTGACCTTGGATGACAAATTGAGGATAGTTACACTCAAAATTTCAAGATACAACAAAAAAAGAACCATAGAGCTCTGAATGTACTTTCTAAACTACTAATTTATTTAGAAAATGGTAGAGATTAAGGGGTTCAAACACATTACCCACACAAATTGGTCCATTTTTTTTCAAAAAAACATAACATAGCGTCTATTGTAGGTACATCAAAAGGTTAATTTTTATTTTAGTATTTTTAAAATCGCTTTAGTGAGAAATTAGTTTTTGATTAAGGAAAAAACAGGTTTTGAAGGGGCCCCGAAACCCTTTAACAGCAAAGTATATATAGATATAACATGACCAAGTACAGATCAAAAAATAGAAAGTTTCCAGGAAAGAAGACCCATAAAAACCAGCATAGAGGCAGTGCCACAAAAAAACCAGCAAAAACCTAGCAACAATCCAACCACCAAGCCATATTCTTCAAGATTTATGCCACCTCCTACTCCACTTGGTTCATGTTGAGCGCTGATTTCTTTAGCTCCTGAATGTTGATAGGGGCCTTGTCTGCCTTTGTCTTCATATTAACTCTAGTTCTTTTGCTTAGACCAACATATACTCCTCCTAGCCTTTGTCTTTTTCAGCATCCAGTTCCACAACAGTCTTTTCCTGATAAACATTCTACAGATTGCCAACCATGATGTTCATTGTATCCACAATATATTTTAATATCTTGTGGATCATGTTCATCACCATTTGGATTAACCCTTTTATATTCTTAAGCTTTTCCTCAATAGCAGAAAGCTTGTCATCATGATTTTTCTTAAATTTCTGAAGGTCTTCAACTGTCATCTTGAGGCAATCCACCATGTATTTCTTTTCTTCCTCAGTCCATAAGTCAGTAGCCCTATCTTTTTTTTTATTGTGTGGTCAATCAATTTTGGCCCTTCAGCTTGTTGCTCAAAGCCCTTTATTTCAGCTTAATTTCCTTAATCTCAAAAAACACCCATCTCATCAATCTAAAAAAGTCCACAGCCCCGTTGTGAGCAATGGTGAGGATGTCAACAAGGAACTTGCATTCGAATTTGAAATAATGGTCATTTGCATTGAGGTCGCCAGGAAAATGAGGCCTATCCTCTCTGTCAGTGGCAAGGTAGCTAGAATACTCTGATGCAGGGGCCGACTAAGACTCCTCATGGTCAGAATCACAAGAAGGGTCCACTGAAACCTTTCTTTTAACCTTCTCTTGGGGGAAGCAATAGATCTTCCTTTCGCCTTAGATTTTGCATCTTCAAAGCCCTTAACTATGCCTTTAGGGTCAAAGAACTAGGTGTAGAGGGGGCACTAGCTTTCATCTTGCCTTTGCTTATGCTCTTCTCCAAATCCTTCGAGGACGGGCCAACCTCATCCTCCAAATCCATTTCCCATTCCTCCTTTTCCATGTAACTTGTGCCCAGTTCATCCGCAACAAAGACGAGCAGGTGGGGAGAAGGGGACACATGGGACAAGGCCAACATGGCTTTAAAATGCTCAAAGATTATTCAGTGAGAAATTAGTTAACATGTATTGCAATCCTTTTTTTTTTTGATAATTTATTAATTAATATATAATTTTTTACTAATTTTCAAAGTGGACACATCCTAAAAAATAAAAAATTGATTGTGTGAACCCTATAATTTTTGAAAAAATAATCAAAAATTAAAAAAATCAATATGTGTAGAATAGAGTCTCGTTTATCAAAATATAATTTATTTGAAATTTCAATGAATAGTTAAAAAAAGAAAGTAAATAATACCAAATATTGGTTTTAGACAAAAAATGGATACACCAAAAAAAGAAATTAAAGATGAAATCCTTAACATAGTCAAAATATGAAAAAAATACATCATTAAACAACTAAGAGAGAGATTAACATTACAAAGGTGTTTGTTTTGCTCAACCTTGAAATATGTGTAAACTTGATGGCTAACAGAAACAAGATTATGTGAAATTTTGTAGAATATGCAAAAACACATTTTTGGGTGTTGGAAAGGATGTCCAAGCCTTTGGGTTGGAAATACAAAGCAAATCTAAGCCAAAGGCTTGGGGATTCCCAAAGCAAGACAAAGTGTGAGCACGTTATAACATGCTCACTTTATGTCTTGCTTTAATTTATTTTTGTGCAAGTTTGTATGTATGCTTGTAAGTATGTATGTATGTGTGCTTGAATTTAAATGTATGAATGTATGTATGCATGTATGTATGTTTGTATGTATGAATGTATGAATGTATGCAGGTATGTATGTATTTTTGTATGTATGATTGTATGTATGTATGTACATGTATGTATGTATGAATGTATGTATGTATTTTTGTATGTATGATTGTATGTATGTATTTAAATGTATGAATGTATGTATGCATGTATGTATGTTTATATGTATGAATGTATTCTTGTATGCATGTATGTATGTATGTATGTATGTATGTATTTTTGTACATATGCTTGAATGTATGTATACATATGTTTTTATGTATTGTTGTATGTACGCACATATGTATGAATGTATGTATGTTTGTATGTATTTATTGTGGCATCCAGTTTCCTTAGAGTGAGTATTCACCATTAGGAGGGATCCCAAATGGGCTTTAAAAAGTGTGTCAAATTTATACTCCATAATGGTCAACTTGAAGCTCTAGAATATAGGGTTTAGGGTATTAGGTTGAGGCTTTACGATATAGGGATGAGGTTTGAGGGTGTAAGGTTTAGGGTTTAAGTTATAGGTTTGAGGGTATAGGGTTAAGTGTATGGGCTATAGGGATTAGGGTTTATGATATTTGGTATAGGGTTGAGGGTTTGTGGTTTAGGGTAAATTAGGGTACAAGGTTGAATGTAGGATTTAGGTTATAAGTATGGGTTTGAGGGTTGATGGATTACAGTTCAGAGATAATGTTTAGGGTTGGGGGCGTAAGGTTAAGTTTATAGGCTATAGGGATTAGGGTATGGGTTTAGGGTTGAGGGTATAAGACATAGGGTTAAGAGTTGAGAGTGTAGGTGTGTGCAAGTGTTTTAACTAAGTCTAAAATGCAAAACTAAAAGGAATGCAACAAGGAAAACAAAAACAACACCTTGGATTAGGCCTAGTTGAATCTAAACAAACAATAACAAAAACAACCTGAAAATGTTATACCTTTTGCTTGCTTAGATTGTTCAATTGGTTGGCCTTTGAAGATTCTTGGGTTTATGCTCCTTGATGACAAAATAAATGCAACAATCGAGGTGAGTAGAGTTATTGAAGATGGTAGGTGAGTGCAATAATGGATGCAATAATGGTTGTAAATGCTTGTAAAGATAGCTTGAATGCAAGAATGGTTTGAATGCTCTCTAATCTCTAACCTCTAACCTCTTTAACTTGAGGCCAAGACCCTCCATTTAAAGAAAAATAGACAGTTGGGATTGAGCCATCATGGACAAGATGGAGGACTGTGGTGAGTTGAGGACTCACAAGCCCTCACATCTTGTCATGTGGAAGGTGAGATGGAAGAAGGACAAGTGACGTGGAAAAATCCATGTGATACAAAGGTACTTGCAAGTACCTTGGGATTGGAGAGGATTTCCCCAAAAAGGAATTCCTTGTCCCCAAGTGGGACTGATAGTGACAAGTGAGGACTTTTTAGAAATTCCACTCTTGTCACCATGGGGATTTGAGATGGTGTTGGATAAATAAAAGTGAATTTTTAATTAACATGCTTGGAAGAACCCAATGGATAAGACTTGAGGTCCTTGTCCCATGTGCCTGATGTGACCTATGAGAGGTCATGGGGAAGAGAAATGCATGGGGGGAATAAATGTGAATATTTAATTCACATGGGGAAGAGGTCAATACCTGATAAGGTAAGTACCATGAAAGGTTGACTTAAGGACATGCCATAAAAGGTAAGTGATTAGATTAAGGTTGAAGGATTAGAAGAGGATTAGGTGGTTAATGATGATTAGGAGCCAACTTGCAAAAGCTGGAGGATGTGTCACATCCTTAATGATGGGATTAGGAGATGAATTAGGATAAATTTTGGATGGGATATAAAGGGAATTAAACAAGTGGGTAAGTGCACCAATCTGTGACACAATTTTGGCAATTAAGATGCCACTTTTTTTCTGAAATCAGGAAAATCTGATTTGCACAAGAAAATGAAGATAGTTACGCTCAAAATTTCAAGATGCGGCAAGAACAAAAGTTGAAGTGCTCTAAGTCTAGTTTCTAAGCTACTATTGTTTTTTGAAATTAATGAAGATTAAGGGTCTCAAAAAGGGGGGGGGGGGAGGGGGGGCACAATAGGTCCTATTTTTATCAAAAAAATAGCATAGCGCTTGAGGGCTCCCCCCTTTTTGGTTAACCTTTTTTTAGAATTTCAAAAATCCCAATAGTGAGAAATTAGCTAACACCATGTAGTTTTCGGATAATTTTTTTAATGAATATATAATATTTTATGAATTTTCAAACTGGACACATCCTGAAAAGCTAAAATTTGAGCATGCTCCCCCCCAATTTTTTTGCCAAGTAATCGAAAATTGATTTTTTTTCATCATGTGTAGAATGGAGTCTAGTTTCAAAAAACGTAATTTGTTTCACGTTCTGATGAACATGTCAAAATCTATCCTAAACCTAGCACATATTGGTTTTTGACCAAGAACGAAGGCATTTACAATAGAAGCCATGGATCAAAACCTTAATTAAATCAAAATGAAAAAAGAATTATATATTTAGATAGATGAGACAGAGGTTAACACTATCATGGTTTTTTTATAAACTTGCATTGAAAGACATACAAATGAGATGGGGAGCATGGACGAAAATATGAGAAAATTTAGCAAATCCTGTTAATTAACACGTCTAAAGCAGACCTTTTGGCAAGCACCAAATGTGATGAGTCATTTGGCGAGTGCCAAATGGCCTACTTTGCACAGAGCTAGATTTTCGCTTTCTCTGTTAGGGAAACTATATACATGAAATAAACATTTAAGTATAAGATGACATTTACATATGGACATTTACTTTCTTATACTTTGAGTTATATTTCATGTATATATAGGTAGGATGTTTGAGAGTGGTTTCAGATCTCTAAGAGTTATAATGCAAATTCTTGTTTTTGGAAGATCTTAAAAATTTTAGACTTAGTCAAATTTCAGTCAACATGTCAAATTTCGGTAATTAGGAGGTCAAATTTTATTACTCAAGAGGTCAAATTTCATCTTTCTCTCTCTATCTCACTCATTTTCATATCTTATTCTCTAGACCTCTCTCTCTCTCACTATCTCCATCCCTTTATCTAACAATATCTTCCTTGAGCTCAAGAACTATGTCTCTACATGTCCATCTCTCTCTCCTTCCCTCTCCAATATCTATCTCCCTCCCTCCTTCCCTCTCTACATTTTTCTATCTCTCATCCCTCTCCTTTTATCTCTATATATCTCTCTCTACTCTCTAACCTACCTATCCCTCCCTCCCTCCCTCTCCTCTCTTTCTCTCTCTCTTTGCTTCCCTCGCTCTCTCCTCCCCTCTCTACTCTCTATCTTGTCATTCTCTCTCTCCTTCCCTCTCTAGTTCTCTCTATCTCACTTCTCTCTCCTTCCCTCTCTCCCTTTATAATTTTCTCTATCTCCCTCTCTCTCTCCTTCCCTTTTCTACTTCTCTTTATCTCACCTCTCTTCTCCCCCTCTCTCTCTCCCTCTCTCTTCCTTTCACCCACCTTTGCTCTCTAATTCTCTCTATCTAGCCTATCCCTCTATACATCTCTCTCTCTCCCCTCCCTTCGTCTCAATCTCTCCACCCTTCCTCATGTCTCTCTGCTTGCCGGCTCCATCACACATCTCTATCACCTATCTCCTTCTCT